>PNEQ01005687.1:14730-53971 GCA_003012365.1 Medauroidea extradentata
ATATATATATATATATATATATATATATATATATATATATATATATATATATATATATATATATATATATATATATATAGTTTTTATGGCTCTAATTATTACGAATAAATTACCTTCATGGTCTCAGTTGCAGCCAACATGAAATTAATCAGTTCATTTCTCACTGAAGAAACATGTGTATTGTGTACTTAGCCGCTGTGTACAGGTCCGACCATACATCGTCTTTCTGTGCGACTTATTCGCTATTAAGGATGGATAGTGTGTTTGAATGAATCAAGTATCAATATTTAAAATATATTTGTTTTTGGTATAAACTATACATTGTAAAAGGCAGATGCAGTGAAAGCTGTTCTAAAACATATTTAAATTCAATGTTATCTTCTTCTCCCTTGATATGAAACTTCGTCTGTATTTTTTTTTTAATTGTGTGCCTTAAAATGTTTTATTAATTTGCACTACCGTGTAATATTATGTTCTTTGCAAAAAAAATTACGCTTGGAATAGCTATGGCTTGCGTTCCTATGTAGTAAATCACTGTCAAAAAATTAAAATAACATGTTTTATTTATTCATCACACTTGTGTATACAGACCTGATTACTGCCAAGTTTAGTAATAAATCAATTCTCATCAGGTTTTCTTTACAGGGAATCCCACTGTGATAGATGTAATCATTAGTACGGAATCGTTGCAGTGCTTTTTTATATGGAGCAGAACTTCAGATATAGAGCACATTCTTCTCTTACTAACAATGGGTTTTTCTGATACCAAATCTTAGATATCTCTTTTAAGTTATGTGTGCCAATTAATGTGTATGCCTTGCTGGCGCACATTGAGTACTTTTGTAGAGATTTGGTAGAAAACGCGTTATTGAAAAACCAGCATGGATATTTTGCAGTATTGCCTCAAAAATAAAAAAATAAAATAATGAAAAAAAAACATGGGGTTCTCAATTACACTACAATAAAAAAACTTGTATTTTCCGTGTCTTTTTAAAAATATAACTTTGACATTGTATATTTTATCTTTGAAAACAGAGCAAATGCGTTTTTAAAGTACATTTAAATTCTGGCAGTAGCAGAACTGCATTCGCCTGATTACTGTTTCATTGTGCTTGGAATATTTGGTTGGGTATTCGTTTGAAACTGTTCAAAGCAGTCCTTCAGAAGATGTGAAATTATTATTTCCCAAAATATGTTTCTAATATAACGTTACTCAAAAATAATTATGCTCTTAATCTGTCCAGAAAATGTATTTCATTCGTAAGTAAATTACATAATAATGGCGACTTTTACTTGTTATCTACCAACATGAGAAAGTCAAAAACGGTATTTAAAATAGTTCTCTAACGTTGGCGGTAACGTAGACCCCACTTAGTCGTTCTTCGGCCAAAAAATAAATAAATCAAACAAAATAAGATTCTCGTATATAAAACATATGGTTGCAATTAACTCTAGTCTTGCATGCTTGTTGGAATTGAAATCCTATAAACCCGAAAAAAAAATGTTGAAATTCGAAACTTAATTTCGCAGTAATATGTGATAATAACAAAACCAAACAAAGTATACACTTAGTTCTAAATTAGTGCGATTTATCTCTGCGACGAGCATGTTGTAAACCCCGATTTATGTTTATTTTTCTCGGTGAACTAAGATGTTGTGACTTAATGTTACCTTATTGCTGGACGATTATGTTCTCGCATAAAATAGTCTGTCTTGATATCCGTTTTTTTTATTGTAGTAGCTGCAATTTCGTAAAATTGAAACTTTACATGTTTACTGTTAAAGCTGCTTGCAAACGGAAACTACATTATTTTATTTTCATACCGATTACAATTCTACTTGTAAACGTAGTTTTGATGACATTTCCGTCCATTAAAATATTTTAATTATTATATGCCTATATTTTGTATAATGATACGCCACCTTTTTTGGAACTTAAAAGCTTTTCAGAAATAATACATTTCACAGAAAATTAAAATACCACAATGTATGAAATTAAATCTCTATTTCCTGAGGGATGTTTTTAAACTCTTTAGTATTTATCAAAATCAAGAAAATTTTTCTTATTTTTTTTTAAATGCAAAAATATGTCCACAGTTTATTATTAGAATTGTTTATTGTCACCTCGTAATACTTTTTGTCGCAGTGAACTATCTTATACTGACGAGTTAGAATTTATTAGTTATTTCCGAAAAAAAAAACATTAAAATGTAAAATTTCTCATGTTATTAAGTTCTTAAATATTGCATTAATGTTTATTTTAATACGTAGCAAAATTACTTTAGTAACTTTCCCATTATGAACATATGAATATTTTTTTGTAAGTGGGCTTTACGTGTCGTTGACTACAGATACAGTTATACACAACTTTACACTAGGGCAGGAGCTGGGAGAGAAATCTGCCGTGGTCTTTACTGAGGAACTCCCCACCCATTTTTTTTTTTTTTTTTTTCACTTTCATAGAGCGGTTTCGAAAAAAAACCCTGGAAAACCGCAGTCAGGATGGTGTAAGTCGGAAATCGAACTCGTGTCCTATAGAATGCGAGTCCAGTGTGTTATCGTTGCAACCTGCTGTACAAAACCCCAGTGTCTAACCTTGTATTTTAGGCCTAACTGTCATGATTTTCCTATATTAAAACTTTCATAAGAGAGCCTTAATTTTTAGGGAAAATGTTTTTTCAGCAGTTTCCTTCAATGCCTTACGTGCACATGTACACATATACTTACCGGTTGTAACCAAGCTCTGTGTCTGGGCAGAGGCGTCTCCCTTGTGACTACGCCAATCAGAACAAGGTAACTGCGACACCATACGGCTAAGAGTTGCCGGTAGAATTCCAAGACGAATTAAATTTTTAAAATACAATCACTGGCCATGAAACTGAGCTGAAGCTTTACCGCAAGGCATTGTGAAACAAGCTGTTGCAAAAATATTTTCGAGGAAATACTCGACGTACGCGAACGAATATACTCGGGCTTTATAAGGGGTTAGCCATAAAGCGAGCATTTTTGAAGTCCTTGCATTTTTTTTTATTTCAGCTAACTTGTATTTTTCTGCCACTTTTCAACATAAACGTAGCACCCTATTCAATAAAGGAAATGGAAAATTCACGATTTAAATATCCTGCATGTTAGAGTCCACTGTTCCTACGTATGCACAAGCAACGTATTTTCGTTCTTTGTTTAATATTCCAGTAAGTAGCAGCTAATGGACAGTCGGGATTTAAGTATATACACAGAACAGTGGACTGTAACTTACATGTCAATAAACTAACTAATTCTGCCTTTCCTAAGTATGAATCGACGTGTGTGTGTATGTATATATATATATATATATATATATATATATATATATATATATATATATATACACACATATAGTACGCAACTCAAAATGTTAAAGTTTAAGGTGAGGTCGTAATAAAAAAAATAATGTATAATTGCTCTTCCTAACAAGACAATTTTCGAAAGTGTTCTATTTACCACAAACAGTAGGCTATACTATAAAAATAATTATTGGTTATACTTAGAGACGGGAAAAATTCGCGTGTTCACCGACCGGTAGGCTGGCCTCCAAGAATATATGTATATTCAAGCATACAGCAGCTGTTCATTGGCTGCTCGCTGACACAGTGAAATGGACCTGCATATAGTTACATTGTTACTATTGGCTCAGCGACTTCAAGGAGGTATCAAATATGTCAACTTCCATTTGTTAAAGCAGCACGAACTTACAGTTGCTGGAATTACAGCTTGTGCCTGAAAGAAAACGCTAATTTTTCAGGTCCCTAGTTATACTTTTTTCTGTGGGATGAAAATGTGTACAACTTGAACGAACGTTTGTCGTAAGATTTTCATTATTGTTTTTGCGTATTTATTTTCCCGGCTTCGTGTCGGCAGGCGCACATACCGGTATAGGTAGAGACACTGGAAAATCGCGAAAATATTTAACATAGTCTCCTATAAACTGTAGTATCGCAATCGTGACACGTGTGAACAGTTTCCTGGCAAATCACACACGTTCTGTATTAAAACTGTACAGTTCTAATTCGTCTGTTGAATAGGGACACAGTGCTTCATATAAACAATAGCCAATGTACGTGCATAACCTTCAGTGTTATACATAGTATGTTGGAGCCTAGCAAACAATCAACTTTTCCCGCGATTTACCAGTGTCTCTAGGTATAGGTTGTTCGGGTTTATGTGAGCACTTTTCGTGACCAACATATACAGGCCGGAATAATTCGCGGGTTCACTGAGCTGTAGGCTAGCCTCCAAGAATATTTGTGTAATCGTGCAGACAGCAACTGTTTATTAGCTGCTCGCTGACACAGTGAAATGGGCCAGTATTCAGTTACAGTTTTATTATTGGCTCAGCTACTTCCAGGAGGTGTCAAGTAAGTCAACGGTCAATTGTGAACGTACACTGAAAGAAAAATTTGTAGGAAGTCTTCCCTGCAAAATTATTTTGTAGTGACCACTAAATAATTTTGTGGTGGCCACAATGTTTTAGTGGTGTCAACTAAATTTTTTGTGGTGACTACAAAATAAATTTTGCAGGGTGAATACTCACAAAATATTTTGTAGCTGCCACAAGATATTTTTTTTCCCTGTACAGACCTATAGTTGTTGAAGTTCTAGCTTGCGCCTAAAAGAAAACGCGAATTTTTCAGGTCTCTACCAATATACACATGGGTAGTTAAATGTGACTGAAGACTACAAATTGTGTGAAAGGAAAAAAAAATGTTAAGTATACGTGCAAAATTCGCGTTATTTTCTGACAGCAGGCTAGACTCCAAATGGCTGTAGTCTGGTTCGACGTCTCTATTGGCTGACAATGTCGTGACTTGCTGTGGAGTATACTTCTGTCCAATAATTCAATGACCAACAGCTGTAAATCGGTTACAGGAATAAGTTGTCTCACGTAGATGCTTGCGGCCAATGGAATCAGTGAGTGTAGGCTACTGTAGCATGCACAGTCTAGATTGTCACCAAAAAGTAACGCAGGTATGGCAAATCCGTAGAATCTAATTAGGGCTTCAAAAGTGCTAACTTTATTGGGAACCGCCTATACAGTACAGTATTGTAAGGGTGTTGAAATGCGATTAAATCATAATTTTATATTTTTATGAAATATTGTTAGTTTTGTAGACGATACTTGTGAGTACTTTCTACTCCTACGAAACAATTTTAGCTCTCATAGTTTTCTCATAACGGGGTGTCAAATTCAAAATTTGCTTTTTACACTGCCATGCAAATAGTGAAAACCAACTGACCTAATTGAACAAAATAATTCGCTGAGAACTTATATCCCATGAGCTATGTAATAAAACATTTAAAGTCCAACAACGTAATATTTTGAGTTTAAAAAAATTGCGAAATTAAAGAAAAAAGTTGCACATTCAGCAGTTTTTTTATACAAAAAAATGCGGTATTTTTTCAAATGTTTTATTACGTAGACCATACTATGTTATTTCACGTACGTAAGTCAGTTGGTTTTTCACTATTTGCATGGCAGCAAAACATACACATTTTTACGTTGACGCACCGTTATGAGAAAACTAAGCCAGTTAAAATAGTTTCGTAAGAGGAAACTGCACTCACAAGTATCGTCTACAAAACTAACACTATTTCATATAAATATATAATTATGACTTTATCACACTAGAACACCTTAAGGGACAAAAATGACAACGACGGTAATCTGTACAAGTTGAACGGACGTTAATATTTTTTTTTTCTGATTCTGTTTCTTTATAGGTGACGCATGATAAGTTGAACCTTTTATAAACGCATATTTTGTTAAATGGCATACAGAAAATGTTATCTTCTGTGCCTTTTGATTATGTAAAATAAATGTATTGCCTTCTGTTGTTTTAAGTAATTGTACAGTACTAAATGTAATATTTTTAGCATCAGTTTTGCAGCAGGTAGGTTTCTATAGGTGGTTCAGGTAAAAGTGAGCACTTTTAAAACCCTACTTACTTTTTCTCTCTCAGATAATGTGTAAATTCCTGCAACTTTTAAATATGAACGAAGCAACTTCAGTAACACTCAAACTGTATAGATCGTAGTGTATTCAAAAGCTACTGTCTTATTGTACAATAATTAATATATTTTTCAATGATTATTACTGACACGACGGAGTTTAATAGTGCTGTTTGATAGCGAACAACATATGAAATGTTGAACCTAACGTGGGGCACCCATATTCCGTGTCGTGAAGCCGGTGAGGTCGCGATTGCAGGCAAGCGAGCAGCAGCTGGGTGTGTGAGGGGAGAGGGAGGCGGTTGGCAACCAGCGACGGACGTGCCTCAGCTGTGTGACATCGTGCCGGGGCGGGCGGCAAACATGGCGGCCTCCCCGGCAACAGCTGACTGCCGCGCCGGGCCAGACGTGCCGGCGTCGAGGGCCGTCTCTCTCAGTTCTCGCCCGGTCCCCAGCGGAGCAGGACGTGTGCTGCGCGGGTCGAGACACGCTAGAGAGAGACAGCCGCGCATGCGCAATAGCCCGACTGCGCGCGCAACGTTCGCGGGGGAAGAGAGGCGAAGTCAGCTGTGCCGGCCGGTCGACGAACAAACCGCCAGGTAACACAACAAAAGTGAAAATTTGCACGTTCTCTCGTCGTAAAGCCGAGCACTCAGCTGCTTCCCTAGCATTTGCATTTTGACCTAAAAATTTTGTAGACTTACGTAGCTAGTATATGTAACCTGACGAAACGTAACGGTCGGAACTTTGAATATTGCATCACCTGAACTGTGGGGAAACTAGCGTTTCTAATCATGCCTTTAAGGTTGTGTTTCTATTGTTTTTCAGATTTTTTTAAAGCTTAAACGGGAGTAGAAATCACAAATGTGTTAGGTAGTAAGATTAATTTTTTGTTCCACCGTGATAGCAAATTATTTCTAGACACGAAATAATGTATTTACGACTATAAAGTCAGTGGACAAAAATTTCCATTGGTTTCATAATAAGTCCAAACCTGTCTTTAGAAAATTAGCCATCATGGTGAAAATAATTTAAAAGAAACTGCCAAACCGGTTTTTTTTATATCTGCTTCCGTTTACGCGTAAAAGATTCCCTATTGCATTAACATTAGAAGCAGTGCAGTGGAGAATAGCCTTAAGATATTTTTCACTAGCATAAAGGCAAGGATTTCTGTTAACAGGATAACTATTAGAACATAATTTAAAGGAGCACGTTATACCAGCGTCGGTTTTATGACGTCTCTCTAATAAGTATCTAGATACCTAGGAAATATTTACACATGAAAGAAAAATTCTGTTTTTGAATCATGCGTTATTTTTTTAAATCGCTTGTACATGGTTTCATTGTCTCCGGGATTCATGATGTATTGGAAGTATTGTACGGTTGCGTGTATTGTGTACATTTCCGTGTTCTTTGTTCATAAAAAAATGCGAATTAATAAATGCGTGTGCGATGTGTATGTTGCATTCGAGGGTAAAATTTTTCCACAAAAGCCATTTCTGTATAACAATTCTGCAATAGTTTTCTAATTTACTGGGTTAATATTTTTTTTGTAAATACTGTTCATGTGTACGTTATGCATGCGATTTCTGGATATTGTTATTCCTCATGGACACATCGTTTGCATCTGTTGTTGGCAGTGAAAGAAAGTTGTATTTTATTTTCCTATTTAAAAAAGTATTGCGGTAATTGCACAATTTGATTACTTGATCTTTTGTTCTCAAATTATGCTGTAGTGTTCTTGTGGATTTCATTTTGGAGAATTACCTATTTGGAAATTTTATTTTTTAGTTGAACGAATGTGTGACATAATGTATCCGCAAAACAGCAACGGTCTACAAGAGTATAGCAGATTACTTGTACAAATAAGATTTCATTGTGGCTTTTCATATGCGTGCGTTATTTCGTTAGTACTATTTATATTATTAATTACACTTCGTTCGTTTGACGTACATGTAAAACAATGACATACAGAAGCCAGATCAGAATCCGTACGTACTAATGCTTGCGCCGGAAGAAATGTGTACTTGTAATACCAGCCTCTGACCATTATTCGGCGTTTCATTAATTTCCATCGCAAAGTTAAAGAACATATATTTAACCTTAGTCCATCACTCCGCACATTTTGCTGACAAATTCATGCACGTGGGGTGAAGCATGCTTTAAGGTGAAATTTTCGGATGGCTTTAACCGAAGTCGGTTTGGAATGCCTTCAATCAAAAGTATTGAATTCAACACTAAGCTACGCGTATAAGCGACTTAAAATCAAGCTAAACTTGTATGCAGTTAATGTAATGTATTTTCACATCCTTATCGTAACACAGCAAATGTTAATTTGTTATTTTTAAAACAAACACAAAAAAAAATTACAAGTGTTAGTGGATCAACAGCGTAGACTATGTTAGAGTAAACGCCGATAAAAAAAAAGTACAATAAAATCGGGACATCTGTAATCTTGGGTTAGGGAAGTGAATATTTTGCGACTCACTGACCTATATCAGAATCCACTATCCTGAGTATACTCAATTCCCTACCGTTTGTACATTAGCTGCTACTTAATGAAATAGTAGAAAATGAACGAACAGAGTGTACTTGAGAATGCATAGGACGTTGGATTCTAACATGTTTTATATTGGACTCGCCAAACTGTTCTTTGTCTACATTGTAGGAAATAATTTATAAACTTACAATACAGATTTACAAGAGTTTTAAGAAAGTAGTGACGGTAAAATTGTATCCCGTACATACGTAGTAGCTTTCCTATACATTTTAGTAATAGTCAAATTTATATTGATACTTGTTCAGTAACATTGTTCATCACTTGTTTTTTTTTCCCCAGACTCAAGTATGGCAAGTGTGCCTTACTGAGTATGGGTTAATAACGTCCATTTCTATCTAAATAAGTTTTTTTACAGTGTACTGGTCACGCGCCAGCTCCGAGTCCCTGGCGGGTATGCATTTGTCGTTCGCAAAGTTAAAAATATTACGAGGCATATACTAGCCGTAGTAACGTCGTAAGTTAGGGCGTGTTTGCTGCTGTGTTACTGTAGCGCGCCGCGTACGTACATGCGAGCTGAGCGGTTCGTGAATCTCTCGTGAGCCGCTCGCATCGTGGTTCAAGGACAACCGAACCCACAAGAAGCGGATGACAGTCTACTGATAGCAAGCAAGTTTCGCAACCATTGTCTAAACACACGAACATACAGTGAGCTCATCCAGACTAAAGCTGCGAATCCCTTTGTGTTCGTCGAAAAAACCGACTTCCTACGGATCGCTACGAGCGGTTCGTAGGACGCTCGCATTTCGCTCGTGACAGCGTACAAACTGGCGAGCCGAGAGGTTTGCGAACCGCTCGGCTCGCCAGTTGTACGCTCCCTTGGGTCTCACACCAACCAGAAGTGCCGCTTTAAGGGAGTTCAAGTGCGATAAAGTCATAATTTTATATGTTATGAAATGTTAATTTTGTAGAAGATACTTGTGAGTACATTTTACTCTTACAAAACAATCTTAGCTCTCATAGTTTTCTCATAACGGTGCGTCAAAGTGAATATTTGCTTACTGCGTTGCCATGCAAATAGTGAAAACCAATTAATTGACTTACGTGCGTGAAATAATTCACAGTGAATTATGGGCTACGTAATGAAACATTTGAAATATCCAGCGAACTGGTTTTGTATTTAAAAAAAAAAATTTGAATTTGCAATTTTTTGTATATTGGCAATTTTTTAAATAGAAAATATTACGTTGTGGTTTTTTTAAATGTTTTATTGCATAGCTCATGGGATGTTACTTCAGAGTAAATTATTTCATTTAAGTAGATCAATTAGTTTTCGCTATTTACATGACAGCGTAACAAGCAAATTTCGACTTTAACGCGCCTTTATGAGAAAACTATGAGAGGTTAAATTGTTTCGTAAGAATAAAATGTACTCACAAGTATCGTCTACAATACAAAACTAACAATGTTTCATAAAAATATAAAATTACGACTTTATCGTACTTGAACACTCTTAATAGTTATGCGAGTGGAAACTGTTCCTTAGATAAAGTAAAAATAACACTGTCGTTCGGAAATAATTTCTCGCCGATCGTTGTATTTGCTCGCTCGCCTTGGTCTGCAGTTGCGCAGCTACGGAAATGGCTTGTGAGCCTAATTAGTTCTAACTTCCACGTACAGGCGTAGCCTCATAAATCTAACTTCAAGGTAAGAGCCGTCATTAAAAACCGCTCAAGATAACCTGTATTCAAGAAGAGAGGACATCTACTTCTGCGATGGTGCTTTACGAGAATTTACGAGTTGTAAGACCCTTAAGAAGGTGTGGTCGACGCTGGAAACTTCAGTTGAAATCTACACGTTACTGAAAGTCAGTACTGTATGGAAAAAAATACGAAACAACAAGTCTAGATAATTATATTTGCCAACTTTACAAAGAAATATTTACCCAGAGTGATTAATTTGCTAAGCGAGATCTCTTGCGTGCTAGATACCAGGTACTGGATTGTTCTTCAGAAATACGTTATTCAAGAAAAAGGTTTTGGTTAGAAAGTTGGCAGAAACTATTGTCTTGGATTAATGGTTTTGATTTTTGCATATTGGTTTCGAAGAACTTACAATTTAAATTAATACTTTTAGCGCAGAGGTCAGACCTCTCGCCTCCCACAAGGTTCGATTCCGGGCGGGGTCGATCCCCGGATTTTAGCGTATGGGAATCGTGCCGGACGATACCGTTGGTCGGCGGGTTTTCTCGGGGATGTCACGTTTCCCCAGCCCTTTAATTCCGACGCCGCTCCATACTCGCCTCATGTCACCCCTCACCAGCGCTAAAGACCAAAATCTCTCACTCATTCCAACTGCCTCGTTCGCAATGCGACTACAACCATTTGAGTTATAACGTATTTACCATATTATCGTTGCACCTCCGTAAACTTAAACGTACCGTTCCTTGTAGTAAACTGAAGAAAAATACATATCACATGTAGGGGCAAAAATAAATACATTAAACTCGAGTTTTTGTCGCCCATTGAGTTGCCATCTGCCCAGTGACAGCCATTTCAAATTTATTCGAATACTGCACTGGGTGTGAAAGTGATGTCTGCTTGGGAATAGTATTCAAAGAACGGCACACACGTTTACACCTATTTCAAATCCTTCATGTATCTATAAAAGTTTTTAATTTCACGCTGTCAGGTGTTTTTGTGGTCCTTTGTAGATGGGAAAATCTTGGCACAGAATATTTTAACAGGTGGGCATGTACAATACACCTTTATTTTCAGTATGACGTCATTTCACCACTGAATGTCTCATATAGACGAGTTGTCGGCGAGAAGACTACACGTCAGTTAAGGTCACGGATTCCTATTTATGCTGTTTTTGCGAGTTTTATTTTTTATACCCTGAAAGAGAGCATATTTTGCAAAACCGTCACAGAGAATAGTTGGAAATTGTTTGTACTATGTAGCCTAATATTTTCGAAACTTAAGTTTATATAATTTTGGAATATATCGACTTAATGTAATTTTCTTAATGCCAGTAAATGCCCAAAATTATAAAACCATATGTTTTAAAAATTTGGCTATGCCTACAAATAATTTCCAACATTTCTATGTGACGGTTTTGCGATATCTGGTCCTTTTCAAGATTAGAAAAAATAGAACATACTAATTTACCATAAATAGGGACCCGTGGCCTTGAGTGACTTCGCCCTAGAGGCTAGGGTGAGGCGTGGCGCGTGTGATGTCACCCTTACCGCTTCCGCACTTTTAAGCCTCGAACGCGCAAAATACGTTTACTCAAAAGGCGGACAACTTAACTTGTGAAATGTTGTTATTTTTAAATGAATAGTCGCGGCGGATAAATGTCAGGAAGTACTTTGTTGGCACTGTTTCAGCGCTCCGTGACTCTCGCTTTCCGTGTTTGCGGTATCGACCAATTACAAGCGGCCGTGACGTGACGGCTCGGATATATGCCTTCCGCCCCACGAAGACGTGCATGCCGACTGCACAGAGCCACGGCTGCCAACCGGTCGGCTTGTTACAGACAAAAATTACGTGCCAGCTCTGGGCGACTTCAATTACCCTGGGAAGGTTAATTATACTACTGTTTAGGAAACTCAGTTTTCATAGTTTTGCAAAGAACAATTTCCCATCGCTATTTTCGCTGTTGTCCGTCAAACAGATACGGAATGGTAATAGAATCAACCGTAGCTAGTGTAGATTCCCTGTTTCGTATAATTAGTAAAATTTGATAGCTGCTTAGGTCCTAAATACACGATGCCCAAAACCGTAACAGTTTCCATACCCTTTTCTCTATAATAACAGAAAATGGGTATGAATTTTGCTATGTTTTGAGCATCGTGTATATGTAACCTTATGGGCAATAACTGTCAATATTTTGTAATGTGTGAAAATGCAAGATTTCTTTTTAGATCTAAAATGACATGAGTTGACGATTACACCGAGCGAGTTGGAGCAGTGGCAAGTCACTAGCCTCCCATAAAGGAGAACGCGGGTTATATCCAGGCTCCGGCCATCCTGATGTCGGTCTTCCAGAGTTTTCCGAAATCATTCCAGGCGGAAACTGGGATGGTTCCTTATAACAGGCCATGGCCGACTCCTAACCCACTTTCCTCCTATAATAAACTAGGAAAAATAGTAGCTCAGACAACACGGCCTGTATCAGGTTTAGATACACACTGCAGTAAATTTCGATCTTGAATATCTCAGTCCCAGTGAAGTGTCGGTTGATTCTTTCTGCATAACTCTGTAGTTTGAAGTGTGCATGTTCTTTTAGTAGTCAAAGACTTTGGAAACGATTTAGTAGCACAGAATATTTAGGTATACCAAGAAGTGAAATAACCGGTAGGACGGCGAACTCAGTCACACACGTCAGCAAAATGACTTTCCTGGCCAGCAACTTGAATGAAACGCCTACTGCTAATCAACTGTCCTGCTACCCGGCAGCCAGGCCAATAGGAAACCTGCCGCAACCTCCAGAAGCCAAACAGGCACGGGGCTGGTATCAACAGCCTCGATCAACCAATCAGTGGCGAAGATCGCCCGTATCAAATGACAGATAGTTTGGTAAGCGCTTAACAACGAGGTCTTCAGCGCTGGTGAGGGGTGACGTGATGTATGGAGCAGCACCGGAATGAAGGGGCGGGGGAAACGGGAGATCCTCGAGAAATCCCGCCGGCCAACGACATCGTCCGGCACGATTCCCACACCACATGCAAAAATCCGGGGACCGACCCCGTCGGGAATCGAACCCTGATCGCCTTGGTGGGAGGCGAACGGTCTGACCATTCGGCCATCGCGGCATCCCGTATCAAATTAGCCGCCTCGTCATTTCGCGTCTGTATTACTATTTAATCTGGGTTAATAGTTTCACCGCTACATCGTTCATGCGCCTGACGGGAAGCTGGCTGTACAAGGCGGCCATTCTAAACGCGGTGTGGCGTCAATGGCATAAATTATTTTCAGAGGCTGTCGTATCGACCCGGTACAGTAAACACTTGCAATCACTCGCAACGCGCCACCAGTGAAAAATATTCTCAAGATTGAAGATGGCGAAGTCTTACTTGTAAGCGCTCGTTGACCTCGCGGCTGTGACGACAGTACAGGAAGAGCCAATTACGGGACCGTAAAATTACGCGATTATCGCATGAACTTTCCCCCCTCGTGGCAGGCATCTCGCAGGTGCGACCGGTAGCCGTAGTAAAACTGGGTCACTTACATCCCCGACTTGACCGTATACCATCACGCGTTCACGCTGCGACTTTTCACGTCGTCGGCAATTTGTACAGAAGACAATTAATTATCCCTGCAGCTCCCGTGTAATTATGCTTTTGTCTGCTGCTCACGACGACGGCCGTTTTATCACTAAGTCGGAGAACTGGTTCTCCTTGCAGGCTGTCAGATGCTTTTTTACGCCATGTTGGGTGCAATTCTCGTTCTTATTCATTCCCATGACTTTGCCTTTTTCGTGTCTTTCATAGTAGCATGCAATTTATAAAGAAGGAATTCCACATTCTGAAAGTGAATTATTCACACGGAAAACGTAACGATTGTAATATAACTGTTAAAGAAAAACAAATAATTTACTTCTAGTTGCAGTGCTGTTCTATTTATTGTTTAATTCACACGCACGCACACAAACCTATGTGTGTGTGTATATATATATATATATATATATGTGTGTGTGTGTGTGTGTGTGTGTGTGTGTGTGTGTGTGTGTTACATTCTCAAACACAGATAGCCTATAGATAGATAGTGTGTGTTGTCAACTGTTATTACAAGCCACAAATAGGTATCCCATAATGTGCATCAGGACAGATAGCTCACACTGGTTCCAACCTATTACATACTCATATTTACAACTTTGGCCGTGGGAACGATTCAATTGAAACATTAAATTTGCTCGAAAAAAAAACGCTTGAAGTATTTATTACATTAATGAGAGTTAATGTGCTGCAAGAAAAATGTTTTGTGCAAATGCGTTCTGCTGTTCTTACGGTGATTCATGAGCATTTACTGCAAATACTTTGTGCATATTTCCTCATTTCTCTGCTAGAAACTGTTTCCAGAGATTTTAAAGTTGCATAATTTTTTCCACTGTATTTTATTCACCTTGCACTGATTTTGTCGTAGTATTTAAATAATTGGCATTTTAATTGTTATCAAAAATACTTTTTTGGGGGTTCACTGACGAGTTGTGGTCTTTTACGTGTCGTCAATTTTACATAGTCAGTGCACATTTTCTAAATTTCCTCATTTTGTAGCCATATCATGATACCGTGAAGGAACATAACAATTTAAATGTTTAATAACTTTGTGCAGTAGTATTTTGTGCGATTCCAGAGAAGTACGCTGTCGAAGTATAAAATATAAGTTAGATCTTCAAATATTATACAACGATGGGATCAAGTATTTGGAAACTGGATACTTTATTTAGTAACAAGTATTTTATACAGTTATAAGTATAGCTAATCGCAAACCAGTTTGCTGTGCAGAGCAGTTTTATTGTCGTGTTTTATCATCAGCATCAGAGAACAATGTGGTAGATTAAGCCTTAATCTGTCCCTGTTGCTATACGAACATGCCAAAACATCACTGTGTTTATTCTTTTGGGGAAAAAATTTTCATGCACGATATACAGCTAGATTAAATTTTTTCTGTAAGATTGCAATGGGAGATTCACACTTAATTCGTGGTTGTTGAATATCGTATTCGAGGTATTTCATAATTGTTTACGCTGTGGTATCGCTGTGTTCGTTTCATCTCCCTGCCTTACAAAGTTGCATTGGCGTTAGGCGGAAATTCCGGGAAATGGTATATTTGAAGCGTTATCTGGCAGCGGCCGCGGTATGAAATGTTAACAAGTGTGTCGGATGGCAATCAAAGCTATCCGGGCGGAATAATATCGTGCGTGGGAAGAAGTACTCGTTCAGTATCGACCGTCATATTATACAATATCTAGCTATCGAAGACCGAGATCCCCACAACTGTTATTTCGTATAGGAAATCCGGAACAAAGCGCTGCTGCTAGTTTACATTTTCAGCCAATTAGTATCTTTCCGCGCGTAACGGCTAACGGCAGGAAATATCTAACCTCTCTGGACACGTCACTTGATGTTTGCGCGTGTCAGATAAAATTAAATGTTCGGTAAGATCCTATATAGTTCGACAAACAAAAGTTTATTAATTACACAAAATACAAATATGCAATTTCCAGTTGATTTTATTTCTGTATTGTTGCATTTAAATAGGAAAATAACACGGAACTACATTCAGCAAATCACTGCCAACCATACAAGTTGTAATGTAACTATTGTTGATGTTGTATTATATGCAATAGCGGCTAGTGATATTTATCGAAGGTTATATCTTCAGTGCTCATTTATCTCGAACAATGTTCGTGTAAGAATTCCATTTTTTGACGATTGTGTTGGAATCCATTTTGTACCCGTTGCACTTGTTTAACAAACTAAAAGCAACAAATTATTTTTTTCTGCTACAAAACCGTGCACAAACAAACATATTCGGTCAACGTTTGAGTATAGTACAATCTACTATGCTTTGATTATTTGTGTTAAAAAGTGACAGGAAAATGTAAATTACGTATTTAAAATAAAAAAGTATCAGGGTTTTCGAAAGTACTCACTTTATTCTGAACGCCCTATGATTTGATTTTGCTGCTGTTCATAAAATTATATTTTCGTAAGAACCACGCGGACATTAAAATCCGCCAGTGCCGGTTGTTGAACTTAGTATACTATAAACATAACCACAGAAATATTCGAAAATTGCATTGTGGTATTAGTGCCAGTAGAACTCCTGAGTCTTATTTATCTGCGGTTACAAATTTCGTCTCCTCCCGTGGAGGACCGTATGAAAGATCGATATGTCACATAATGAAAACAGTAAGATATATTGCTCTATAGTTGATCAGCTTGAATAACATCTTGTTTGTAATTGCAACATGTTTTGCAAGATGTGACACTGGGTCTATGCCTTGAATCTTATTCATTTATTTATTAATGCCGGCACTTGAATATATAACTTCAACTGACCAGGAAAAATATAAGAATCACCAATAATCTTTGTGGGTGGGGGTAAAACCTTCTAGTATATGTGTCCTTTATATTAATATGTTTGTCTTGGGTTGATTTATTTATCTTAGTAACTTCAGCTGAACTTGTAAAAATACTACGTAAGATTATAAAAAAAATGTATGCATATTTGATTTGCGAGCTTTCAAAATTTTTTACATTGTGTTGCAGTGGTATTTATCTTTCATTAAAAGGTTATTGATAAACGAGTACATTTCTCAGGACGTGGTAAAATAGATTGCTGTATGTACTTATATCGATGTCATGTATCTGGAATACATGCTGTTTATAGCGGAAGAGGGTCTGTAATGGCAGAATACTTATGTTTAATTCATGTATGCTTCAGATAATCTGCGCTATATATTACGATCCACAGTGATTATCTTTATCTAGAATACCGAACATGTTATCAGGATTTTGTTTGATGTTGATAGTAAACTAGGGCGTAGCCTACATGTAATATCACACTTATCGACAGAAGCCTATTTGTAGTTTTCGAGTATAGCTTTGATAAACCAGAATAATGGCGATCTTACGTTAAAAATAATATGCAGTGTGCGTTTCTTAATTTTCTTTTCGGCAGAAAGTAATATTGTGAGAGAATTGGTCAGCGCAGATGGCCGGTAACATGAGATGAGTATTGAGCTGCGCAGGAATGTGAAGAGCAGGGCGAAACGGAGGATCCCCGAGAAAACCCGCCGACCAACTGCATCGTTCGGCACGATTCCCTGACCCCGCCGGGAATCAAACCCGGATCGTCTTGGTGGGAGGCGAGTGGTCTGACCACTTGGCCACCGTGGTCCCGTATTTAGCTTCTTATCAGAAACTTCAGTATCATCATGTGGAGAATAATGCGCTTGGTATTAGCGGATTGGCACCGCGGGGACGAGTGGTCAGATCGCTTGCCTCCCACTAAAGCAGTCCGGGTTCGATTCCCGAATGTAGGAATCGTGCCGGACGATGTCGCTGGTCGGCGGGTTTTCTCTGAGATCTCCCATTTCCCCCGGCCTTCTCATTCCGCCGCCTCTCCATTGTAGTGCCTCATATGTAGAGACCGGAAAAATTCGCGGGTTGACTGACCGCTAGACTAGCCTCCAAGAATATACGAGTACTCAGGCTGACAAAAGCGGTTCGTTGGCTGCTCGCTGACACAGTCAAATGGGCCCGCAATTAAATTACATTTTTATTATTGCTCATCGACTTTCAGAAGGTGTCAAATAAGTCAACAGCCAATTGTGAAAGTAGTACGAGATTACAATTGCTCGAATTCTACCTTGTGTCTGAAAGAAAACGCGAATTTTTCTGGTCTCTACTCATATGTCATCCTCTGGGACAAGCAGATAGATGCCTTTGGGCGTCCAGTCGTAAAAATCTGACACTAGTTTTTTTTTTTGGCGAATCGTGAGTGTGTCGCAAGGAAAGTGTTGCTTGGTGGTGGCTGTACGCGACAGTGAGTTTCACGTCGGTGCCAACAAACTTCCAAGGACACAGAATTGCAATTCGTTCCCCTGCAAGTGGCTTGTAAGAGGCGAGGTAGGAATTCTTCAATGACACAACTCCGCAACACGAGTGTATTAGCCACAGACGGTAGCTAAGAGATAATGTCGCACAGCAGTACCTAATACAGCGTGTTGTTGCTAGGACATAGTTTCATTTAAGCGATTTTTATGCCAGGGTCGACATTTCATTTGTGTACTTAATAACTGCGTTAGGTGTTTTGGCTACAAACTTGCGCCGCTTGCGTGGCACGAGAACCGAAAGGCTCGTGTATCGACGTCCGTACGAAATTTATCTCGAAGTTCGAGCACCGAGGGACTAGGCCTGTCTCTAGAACCTCTGTTATTTTGTGAAAAGCATTTTGCAGCAGTTTGTTTCACTGCCTGACGTGCACACCTGCTGCTTTGCTTCATGGTTATTGGCAGAGTGTCTTCGTGCTGAGGCTTCTCTTATTTGACTCTGCATATCAGAACAAAGAGGCCGCGGAATGGTCAGACCTTTCGCCTCCCACCAAGGCGATCCAGGTTCGATTTCTGGCGGATATCCAGTTTCCCCCTCCTTTTCATTCCGACGGTGCTCCATACTCACCCAATGTCACCCCTCACCAGCACTAAAGACCTCGATGTTAAGCGCTGACCAAAATCTCTTACTCACTCATATCAGGGCAAGGTTACTGGCGCATAGACGGCGTTGCAGCGTGTCACGCGCATACATTTTTACGCGAAACCGCTTAAGTTATTCATAATATGTTTACGTACGAAAAGAACACACACTTGAAACCATGCTTCTATTTTTTCAAAAATGTAGCACGCTGGTTAGAAACATGATATTCGGGCCTCTCAAAATGGCTAAAAACGGGTTTTTTAGACTGTTGTAACTTCGAAAATATTACCTGAATTCGTAAAGTGCAAAACGAGAGGCATGCGTTGGTCTTTAACGATTCAAAAATAAAATATCGGGGCCACCGCTTAAAGTCCCATAGTAAAATGATTACAACGGAAACCTTGCACGCCAGTTTGGCGCGCTGCGAATAGAGGCGATATGCTTCTCGTCAAGCGCGGGATACTGGCTCTTATCGCTACGCTGTTCCCACGCGTCAAAGGTGGAAATTTGACACCGCGAAGGACTCCTCCTAACACGTCTGCGACTGGCGGGCAGAACCCCAAGACTGCGAAGGTTAGAAACATGCGGTCACTGACTATGAAGCGCAACGACACAAGTGCACATAGGGGATTGAAAAAAAAGTTGGTGCAGGAAAGTAAGGGTTTTACATCTCGCCGACAGCGAGGTCATTATAGACGGTGCCATACGACTTGGTTCAATAACAAGAACTGGGAGAAGAGTCGGCCATGACCTTTGTTACGGAACCATCTCAGCATTCTCCTGGAGAGATTTCGGAAAACCATAAAAACCGATATAAGGATGACCGAAGTCGGGGAGCGAACCCGGGCCCTCTGAATGCAAGTCCAACGTGTTACCGTCACGCCACCTCGCTCGGTTCAAGTTAGTACAAAATTCTTTTAATTGAAAATCAGCGGATCTTCTTATCTCGGTCTGGTACGAGGGTGTCAGAACGGCTGGGTTGATTAGAATTATGTTGGTCTTAAATTTTGTGATTTTGTTCCATGATTTTGTTTTAATTTTTTTAATAATGTTACTTCACGGTATAATCAAAATTTTACAGAAATAAAAATCGTTCCTATTTACGTTGTTGTATCTTTTACGATAGGGATTTCAAAGTTAACAATTTAAATGAAACCAGGAGACTTTGGGTATAGACGCCTTCAGGAGCGGATTTAGAGGGGTGGGCATGCCCAACATTTAACTTTTCATGTATAGTTTATCTGTAAAATATTACACATTTTTAAAGTGGTATATTAAAATTTTTGTTTAGGAAATGCTTTAAATAGCGCTATTTTACACCTTAAAAATTATTTTTTTTCTGGGGGAGGAACCCCGGGCCCCCTTCTTCGACTCGGGGATACACATTGCTACTTTTTGGGAATGGCCCTTTTCCCAATACCTAGAGTTTGATCCACCATTAGTCGCTACTTGTTTCTGTGCACACAGCATGTCGTAGCGGACGTGGAATTCTAAAGCTGGTTGCTATGACGACCGCTAGACCACGAACTGAAACAACCTATTAGCGGAACTATCGTGTATGTCCTCCAGCCAACCCGCATGTTACGTTACCTAGCTACTCTGCATCTGATGGTGGCTATGAGTAAGAGAAGTCTCCCCTGGTGTATGGGCGGTGTTGTGGCTTGTCACGCGTATTCTTTTTTTTTTTTTTTGCACTAAACCGCTTAACTTATTCATATATTATGTTTAGCTACGACAAAGACACACACTGAAAGCTATGCATCATGTTTGTAAAAATTCAGCGCGCTTTTTAGTAACACAAGATTTTCGGGCTTTTCGAAATGACTAGAAATGTTTTTTTTATATATAGACAGCTGTAACTCCGAAAATACCACATGAATTCGTAAAGTGCACAGCTAGAGGCACGCGCTGGCCTTTACTTCACAATCCAAAAATAAAATTTCAAGGTCACCGTATCACATCGGAAAAAAAAAAAAACACCATGTAAACCTTGCACGCCAGTTTGACGCGCTGTGAATAGAGGCGATATGCTTCGCAATAAAGTGAACACTCAAAAAAGCCCTGTTAAAGTTCTATTTTCAGCCAATTTGTATTTTTCCGCGCGTAAAGGCTGACGTCGGGAATTACCTAACCTCTCTGGACACATCACTTGATGTTTGCGCTTGTAAAATAAATTATGTAGTCAGTATGGATCAGTACAGTTTAATAAAAACAGTTTATTAATTATATAAAATACAATTATGTAGATTTCGGTTGATTTTTCTTTCTGTACTGTTGTATTTAAATAGGAAACACACGGAACTATATTATGTAATTTCGCTACCAACCTTACAAGCAGTGAGGGTACTAACGGTAATGTTGAATTATATACAGTAACGGCTAGTGATATTTTTCAAAGGTTAAATTTTTAGTGTTCACTTTATCCCGAATGACCTATAGTGTGGTACTCTAGCCGTTATTGCTTCGCTGTTCCCACGCGTCAAATGTGTAAATTTGAAACCGATAAAGGCTCATCTTAAGACGTAGTAGGCAGACAGTACTCCGCCCTGAGAACTGGGCTTCTGAAGGACTGTAGGGAGTCAAAACAATATGTTAAACCCAATACACGCTATCCTTAATTCTCTGCTCAATTCCTAACTTAATTTTGTCCATAAACTTCTATTGAAATTAAGTAACATAACTCTGTGGCAATACTTGTGTGTTATGTACACACAGTATCACTGGTTTCTGATACGTTTCTGTATGTAAAGTAGAAAAATATATTTGTGCTGTTGGTTGTTATATTCCATAAATTATAAGTGTAGTATTTCGGAAAACTATTTCACATACAAGACATGCGTGGAGTTGCCGAATAATTGCAACAATCTTGTATAATTTAGGTTTTGTAAAATTGTACGGTCGTATGTTCAATAGACAACAAGAATTTTATTTATATTAAAAGCATATTGTCAACCCTGCTTGCCTACATCGCATTCACGGTGGCTGAAACTGTGCATTGCGCATGCACGTAAACATGGACTACGATGAAAAATAGGATGGGATCTAACTGTCAAATTAAATCTGGGATTGTGGCTGAAACAAGCGAAGAGCCCATTCACACTGTTGCCACACTGTTGCAGTGATAGTATATTAGGTACGGAATTCTGTACTGAATTATGGATAGTATACACTGGGCTTTAGACATTTGGCAAGTGTTATTGACGTAATAAACAGTGAGAATGGAGGGGGGGGAGAAATTGGGGGAAAACAGTATGGTTAGCTGTAAATGAGCTTTACATATCGTTGACAGCGAGCTCATTATAGACGCTTACACGAAACTGTACAAAATGTCAGGAACCGGGACAGGAATCGATCATGGCCTTCGTTAAGGAACCAGCTCAGCATTCGTCTGGAGTAAACTCAATAAACCAAGGAAAACCTAAATTGAGGTGACCAGTGCCTGGAATCGAACCCGGTACCTCCCGAGTACGAATCCATCATGTCACTGTTGCCCCACATCTCTCGCTGTCTTGAGTAATGCAAACCTCAACTCAGTAAACTAAGATAATAATTATCTTTCCCCTGGAAGCACGCTTTATTTTGCTGAAAGAGCGCGCAGAAGGACTAATATTACCACATATAGTCGTTTTGGTACTTAAGAAGAATCTCGTAGCACTTTGTATACTGTAACCTTTGAATGTTTGTTCCTTTAATGCTGCTTAGGTAATGCCGGGTTTCATTTTTTACTCTGAAGCATGAAATCCTGATAATTTTAGTTGCTTATTATTGGATTGGTGACTTTTAGGGCGTGGCTAATAAACTGTGTTCTACTCACAAAAATGACTGAATTGTGCACTTTGTTTTAAGATCTTACGTGTTCCCGAACAAATTGGGAATCCATTCAATTTAGAACTTGATTTCACAGTGAATAAATTAAGTTTATTCTTGAAGCGAGTCAAAGGTGAGGATTATATCTGCACTCGTAGAAAATATCTCGTGCCTCCGCGAAAGAGCATATAACATTCGCAACTGCCAGCCAGCCGCTGCACATGTAATAATCCACGGATATATTATTAAAACAGTTAAGTGTTGGTCACTCATTCAAGGTAAGATATAAATACTTCCTTTTTAAAGATTCAGCAAAAGTATAACCTTCTTATGCATAGCTGGTTCGCGATAAACTGATATTTTTAAAGCCCTTGTTTCTTTTATTTATTTATTTATTTATTTTTTTCATTCAGGTAATTTGTGTTTTCCTGACATTTTTTATTACAAATATAACTATCTACGTAACAATCAACGTGTATAGATTGTACTGTAGACAAAAGTTAACGTCTAAGTTTTCATTGAATATTATTTTTAACCATCATTTTAGGCATGTTGGTTTTCAAAAGTGGTCACTTTATCGCGAATCACCTATACAACTGTTTTTGTTTAAAATTAGTTTTCGTTCATTATTTTGATAGATTTATGTAATTTTAATGTTACCTAAAATCAAGTGTATTAGTTACATATCAGTTGTAAATCAGGTTTTGGCTGCATCTCGTAATGAATAAAATTTAAATAAATGAATGTGGAGTGTTTTATTTCCCCAGATGTGCGGCGTGAACCTCGTGGGTTAGGCACGCCTCGCTTCGTGCGCGCGTGTGACGTTGCCTATGCAGCAAGGGGCAGTCCATCGTGCTCGGTCACTTACGAAGATCGATCGGATTTGATAATGATAGGGACCCAGAATTGTCGCGGAAATACTTCTGCATTAACAGGTTTCAGTGAATTATGTCTTACGTTTGTATCTCTGCTTCGTTGTTATTGGCGTCGTGACTTAGTGCATAGGCGTAGCTAATTTTACCGTGCAAACAGTGGCGGCTCGTGGGTTGTTTCAAGGTGGGGCTGCAGATAGTCGGAACTGTACACTCTCGATGAACGTGCTGTAGACCAACGACCATGAAATATTTGCCTGCTACTAGATGTTTGGTGACCACTCAGTAGTAAGGGTCACCTGCACATCAGCGTGTCAGTGGCTGTAGAGTCAACCAGCGCATAACCCTGTACAGTTCTTGGTAACTGCAGCCCCACCTGGCAACAACCCACGAGCCGCCACTGTGTGCCAGTCAGAACACGGTTGCTGAGACACACCAACACGTGTGGTGGCACGGCAAGTGGAACCCTAAGTCGCGTGATGTTCATTCAACGAACTGAAACAAGGTGCAAACATCTTTTCGCGACAATTTAAGCCTTGGCACTCCCGGTTAACTATATATTCGGAAACATGAAAGCTACATATCCTGGGTTACTTACAATTCACTATTTCTTAAGGCCACGCTAAGGTAGGTAGTTTTTTTCGCATTGGTAAAAAATACTCAATTTTTTTTCTAACAACATACTTTGAAACAATTCAAGGCTCAGAGCAGTCATACGATGCTCAATTTTCTGTAGTCGTTTTGCAAAATATTGCACCATTATTTTTCGCGAAAAAAAAAAATTACTTAGTTGCCAATTTTTTAAAAATAATAATTGGTGATACGTAGGGCGCAAACATGTGATAAACTATGGGGTTTATTGCTTACTAAAGTAGGCACAAAATACGATATATTTTTGACACAGTATTGTAGAGATTCTTCAATGTGATAACTATGTTGCGTTAAAAAATAATTTCAAAATCTGCGTGGCCTTAACTTTATATATCTTCCAGAAGTTCTTCTGCTATACACTGATATAGACTGTTTAGGATAAAGTGAGCACTACTTAATGTTTTCTTTTAGCTGTTATGCATTCATCTTTATTATTTTAATATGAAAACTATCGTGAAACTAAAAATCACTGTGAAGCGTTTCACCACACTGAAAACTAACCACCTTTGTCCTCAATAAATACGGTTTTTGGTTATTACAAATGTTGAAGTATGCTCAGTTTAAAGGTGTAGGTGCCACAAGAGGCCGAAGAAAAATCAACTTTTATTCCGGGGGTAACTGGAAATAATTTTTTCATAAAGTCAGAAGCAAGCTGCGAACCTCACACAGCCTGCATAGGCGTCACATAGGCGAGGCCAAATTTTCATGTAAGTTTTACTGGTCATGTAATGAACTCATGAAAACGGAAAAAAATTAGCAGGTTGCTGACCTGTAGACTAGCCTACAAGAATGCCTGTCTGCTAAAGTAAACAGCAGCTGTTCATTGGCTGCTCGCTGATTTAGCGTTCCACATTTAGGAGTTGCTTTATTGTTGGTTCGGTGTCCTCTGGGGGGTGCCGAATAAATCTAGGGCCAATTTCAAAAGTGACACGAACACAACAGTTGTTTGAATACAAGCTTGTGCCGTGAAGAGAACGCGAATATTTCAGGTCCCTTAAGAAGGCGTGCTACATAATCCTACGCTAAAAGCATTAAGCTATAACTGTAAGTTTCTTGAAGCGAATTTGCGAAAATTAAACAATAGCAATCCTAGACAATATCCTTAGCCAACGTTTTAAGCAAAATTGTTTCCACTGTTACGAACTTCTGAGGCACAATCTCTGACGCCGGAACCTCGTGCATTTAACTGCGGCGCAAGAGATCATGCGTAACGAATTAGTAATTCTGGATAAATATTTACTCAGAATGTTGGCAAATACCAATATCTAGGATTGTCATTGAGTATTTTATCCATATTGGCTTCGAAAAAAGCGTAGAAGTCAATTTATGTTTTCAGCGTTTATTTATCTACCACGCACTCTTAAAAGTAACGGTAAGGGAAAGAAAAAAAATTGCTAGTTCAATGACCTCCATGTTAGAATCTATTGTCCTGTGCATACTCAGCCCCCAGGGCGATCAGGGTTCGATTCCTGGAGGGGTCGGTCCCCGGATTTTCGCATGTGGGAATCGTGCCGGACGATGCTGCTGGTCGGCGGGTTTTATCGGGGATCTCCAGTTTCCCCCACGCCCCTTCATTCCGGCGCTGCTCCATACATCATATCATGTCACCCCTCACCAGCGCTAAAGACCTAGATGTTAAGCGCTGACCAAAATCTCTATAATTCCATTGTCTATAGTATAGTACATAATGGTACGGCAGCGTAATTGAATAGTGCTTGCTATTCAGAAGGCAAAGTAAAGGATATGAAGAGACACAAACTCCTCGATTATTATACATTAAAGTATTTAGTATTTAATCGAACAAAATGAAACAAAGCTGGATTATTATAAAATAAGAATATATTAACTAACAACATAAAAAAATATTTCTAACAATTTCTAATGTTTTCTTTGATCAAATGTGGGTTGGTCTCTTTCTGCATAACACAATTCAATTTTGAGGTGTAGATATTTGTGTTTGTGTTTCAAGAGTTTCGTAATGTATGTCGATGCTCGTGTCGAAATTTCAGGTATCAGTGTGTCCTCTTGCACGCTGGATGTTCGTATGCCGCAGCTCTCGGCCTGGAAATGCGCGGGTGCGTAGCGAAGTCAGGGAAAGTGAGTCCGTTGTGATACCGTCTCCCCTCCTTCGCCCCCCTCCCTACATTTAGGGCGAGGCCAGGAAACGTCAGTTCCTTATCTTCTTTCTCCACGCAGTGGCTCGGCCGGTGCTCAGATCGCGTGATTAGTGGTCGGCTGGCGGGGTATAATTACGTTCATTGCGCTGGGCCGGTGGGGGGGGGGGGGGTGATTTGGTAAGCACTACGGAAACGTCGGGCCCGCTGGCCACGAAGAGGGTGGGAGGCATTTCACGACACGTCCCTAGCCCGGTGTGAAAATGTTCGCGTGAACATAATCCCGGGGCCCATTTCTCGTTCCCACCATTATGGGCGCTCCTCTCTTTCCACATAGTTTTCTTTCCCTTCCCATTTCTCGCGTATTTCTCAGTCGTGCGTTAAGGGTGTTCAAGTGCGATGAAATCGTAATTTTATATTTTTATGACATATTGTTAGTTTTGTAGACGATACGTGAGTACATTTTACTCAGAAACAATTTTAGGTGTCATAGTTTTCTCATAACGGGGTGTCAAAGTCAAAATTTGCTTGTTACGCTGCCATGAAAATAGTGAAAACCAACTGATCTACTTAAACAAAATAATTCCTTGGGAACTTACATCCCGTGAGTTATGCAATAAAACATTAAAAATCCCTCAACGTAATATTTTGAATTTAAAAAAATAATTGCAAAAATACAGAAAAAAATTACAAATTCAGCAATTTTTTTAAAATACAAAGAAGTTCGCGGGATTTTTTCAAATGTTTTATTACGTAGCCCATAGTATGTTCTTTCACTGTGAATTATTTCACGAATGTAAGTCAATGGGTTTTCACTATTTGCATGGCAGTAGAATATGAAAATTTTAACTTTGACGCACCGTTATGAGAAAACTACGTCAGTTAAAATTGTTTCGTAAGAGGAAACTGCACTCACAAGTATCGTCTACAAAACTAACACTATTTCATATAAACATAAAATTGTGACTTTATCGCACTTGAACACCCTTAAGGCTGCTTGAGGGGCTAAAAATCGTAACTTTATATTTGTATGAAATAGTGTGCTTGTAACTCTTCATAAGTGGGGAAATATTTCAACACCAGCTTGCGATTGTTTTTTTTTTATGGGGCTAAAAGGCAAACAGTCCAACACATAGTGAACGAGTGCCCCGAACGAACTTAAGAGGGAGTGTTTGACGCTAAATTATATTTATCAATTTTCTGCAATGACTTACGTTTAAAAAGACCACACACTTGAAACCTTGATTCTATAAAATAAAGAATTCAGCTCGCTTGATAGAAACATGGTTTTCGGTCCTCTCAAAACAGCCTAAAAAATATTTTATAGACTGCTGTACCTCCGAATACACCACCGGAATTCGTCAAGTACGAAACGAGTTGCATGCGTTGGCATTTCTTTCATGCTATCCAAATATAAAATTTAAGGGTCACGCCTTAAAGTCTCATAGGGAAAAGATCACAACAAAAAACTTGCACGCTGGTTCAGCGCGCTGATAATAGAGGCGATGTGCTTGTCGAGCGTGGTACTCTGGCTCTTATCGCTCCGCTGTTCCCACGCGTCAGACGCGGAGATTTGAAACCGGTACACACGCCTCTAAAATCCCTGAAAACTGCGAGCGGATACATTATCGATCATGTATATGAGCCACGACAGCAACCTGTGCGCCGCGACCCGTCCAGCGCCTGCTACATAGTGTCAGTTATTTCGATGATTGTCTTCAGACCAAGGCCGCGTCTAGAAAAATGGGGAGGGGGAGGTAAAAAGGGGTATTTGCCCCAGGCCTGTTATTCTAAGAGGCCTCACTTTTAGGATTAATAATATAAAAATATATATTTTCAAATAATGATATTGTCTAAAGCTTCCGTTAAACCACGATGGTATAGCTGTGAAATACATATTTTAAGTGTAAACACGACACTGATATTTAGGATTGCCAAGGTCAGAAGTGAAGCTAACATAACATGTCAGGATAGTATCATTCCCTACAAGCGCACATTATCACTGCGTGTAAAAAAGGATGAGGGCCTCACGTTGTCATAAAGTGGCCCTGCTTCAGACCTTCTAACATGATAGACATTTCCATAGGAGAATTGATACTGTAATATTTTACATAACATTATACGTCTCTTTAATGTCAAATATTGCAAACGTTTAAAATTATGTACTTGTTAAAATGTTTTTTTTTTTTAATTACTGATTTTAATCAATCATCCCCATATTTTAGGAAACGCATCGTAAAATCATGATTAGAGATGATGGTTTGTCGCGGGAAAACTTGACTGTTTGCTGGATTTCAACACACGTTCAGCTTAACTAGAAGATTACTGGCGTTAGTTTGTACTTGGAGCTGTTACCCTATTTGACTGAGCCAATAAGAATCCCGATATCGTAATAATTGATTCTTGCTATTGATCTGCAGACAGCTACGTTCATGTCACCTACTCATACGTGTTGCAAGAAACTACAGTGTTTTCAAGGGCATGTTCGCACTGAACATTTTCGCGATATACCACCATCTCTAATCATGATGTATCGTAATGTATATAATATCAGCTCTTCAGTATTCATTTACTGTATCAAGTTGTCTGTGCATTTATGTACAGTTACTAATTGTTGTATCATTACGATTGTGTGCACTGGGTCCAGTAGCAGGGAAAGCAGATACTGTATTGACTCACTTAAGTGCTTAAAGAAAACATAAACGAAATAATAATATTTACAGTCATATGTTTTCGCTAAAAGAATTTTACACCGGCTTGATGTTAACTTCTGTTTTTTTTTTTTATAGTTAAAAATAAATTCTGCCAGTTTAAGCTGTATTCAGCGTTTGGCCAGATTGATGGTTTTGAATTTGGTGCTCTGCAAATAATAATCTATAATATAAAAATGAATCGCAAAATGTGTTGGTAAGCGCATAACTCAACAACGCCTGGACCAATTTGGCCATTTTTTTTTTTTTTTTTTTTTTTTTTTTTTTTTTTTTTTTTTTTTTTTTTTTTTTTTTTTTTTTTTTTTTTATGTTCGTTAAAGTTCAAAGATGGTTTTTACGGCGAGAAAAATTCGAATAATTGCCGGGAAAAAAACCCGAAAAACAGTAGAGTCAATTTGAGCTTTATTGCTATTGTTGTTTAAACAATGTAGGTATGTTCCTGTGATCAAGGCCTTAAGCATTCACTAAGGTATTGTATAAAGTTTGGGGTGTGGGAGGGGTGGGTACGGGTTCGTATCCCGTGCAAGACTTTGCGATGGGAATTACTATGACATCATACAAGCGTATTGCGTGCGCTCTTTACACTGTTATTGAGTACGCTAGATGTTAAATGCTGGGCAGCTGTTTTGCGGTGGAAGCCGCAGCCAGGCAGCTGTTTTATAGAGTAATAAAGATGAATTAAGAAAAGAAATTCTGCAATTAAAGTACGCTTAGCGCAGTGGACTGGACAAATCTGTTTGTATTTTATGTTTTAAAGATAAACAGTGAATATAGTATCACCATCAATCAACACGTAACTAAAAGTTAGTTACTCTTTTCTATAGTACACGCGGGCGAAGCCGCAAAGGGACAGCTAGTAACCGATAAAATTTTCCTGTAAATAAAATTATTTTTATCCATTCTTAACTTCCTGATGCATAGTTATACTTGATAATTAATTACATTAAAATTGAACTATGAGGTGAAGAAAAAAAAAAGGATTTGTTTGTTGATAAGTTGCACCACAATTAGCAGTACAGAAGCGATCAATTGGGACGAAAACATTTCCTGTTTGG
Source organism: Medauroidea extradentata (assembly GCA_003012365.1). Taxonomy (NCBI): domain Eukaryota; kingdom Metazoa; phylum Arthropoda; class Insecta; order Phasmatodea; family Phasmatidae; genus Medauroidea; species Medauroidea extradentata. The sequence goes on from PNEQ01005687.1 coordinate 44,633, forward strand.
TCAATTCACGGAGGAGACTACCCGTGTCACAGTTGCTGATTGAGTAATATTTAGGTTCTAATATGGTTCTGTTGGCTTGGTTGGCATTTTCTCGTACGTCAACAGTAAAAAAAAATTTAATTTTTCGTGGGGTTGGCCCCGGAGAGAATTTTTTTTATTATAAGAGTATTTTGAAAAGGGGTAAATCGGTGACGTATGTGGTTCGCGATTAAAGTGAGCAGTTTCGACAACTCCTGTTTCTATAGTAATTATTTTAAAAAATTAATGTTTATTGTGGATTTATGTTGGATTTTAAGTTTGGTACAATCTATACACTTTAGTTTAGCTTAGGTTGCTTTGTTATATTGAAATGTAGCAGAAAACTAGAAATTATGTCACCGGAAAAATGTATTTAGGTTTTCAAACCCATTTCTTCCAACATTCCCAGATTGGAACCCCTCTTCCCCGCCAAACACAAATCCTTGCTACGACGCAGTCTAACATTGATGGGTGCGCCCTGTTATGTTGGGGAACTACAATAACAGTTACAACGCGGCGCTGCAACTCCTATCATCTACGGCTCGCCATGTGCTGGCTTATGCGCAAGCCCTCCTAACATTGCCGAATGTGCGGCACAGTGTCAGCGGCTAGACACAAGTGATTTTTTTTACCGCGCGGTTCGTTCCCCCTGCTGTTTTCTCTTTACGGTGTCGTTACGTGCCGTCCGAGATGTTGGGTGAGGGGTTAAAAGGAGGAGAAAGGGGGTGACGTTATGGATTGTCGGACGCAAATGCTCGTGCGGCGAGGGCCGTGTGTTTGACAGGCTGGCAGGCGGGGTGACGGATTGCGCACGCGTGCGTCGGCTGCGACCCCACGACCCCGCCGTGAAAACTGGGACGGCATCTCGCCCACGACTGGAACACGGCTTCCACGGTTGTTACGGCGCGCAGTCTAGCGGAAATACAACCTCCGTCTGTCTTCCCCCTCCCTTACCCTCACCTTTTACCCTGCCACCTCGAGAAAAATACAGAGAGAAGTAATTTGCAAACCGTGAAGTTGAATCTCTGCTCTCGACGACTTTGATAACGTTCCTTTTTCTCTGCAAGGGAGCCGCGTTTTCGCAGTGGCTAGAGTACTTGCCTTCCACCAAGAAGATCTGGGCTCGATTCCGGACGGGGTCGGTCCTAGAATTTCCGCATGTGCCGAACGATGCTCAGGGGCGTCATTTCAGGTTTTTCTTTGGGTGGGGCAAGATTTTTTTGACGACAGTGACCTTGTTGCTTGGTTTTTTTTATTAATTAAGCATGTTTAAATTAGAAACTTAATAAAACTTCAGTTTTATGTGCTTATGTTAACATTATTTAAATAACAAAATAAAAATACATAGGCTACTCTTTTCCTTCTTAGTCCAGGGAGGGGGGCATTTGCTCCCTGCCCCCCTAAATAATGCCCCTGACGATGTTGGTCGAGGATCTCCCGTTTCCTCCGCGTTCCGGTGCTGCTCCATACATTAAGTAACCCCTCGCCAGCGCTGAAGATCTAGATGTTGCGTGTTGAACAAATTCACGTCAGTTCTTTACTTTTACTATGCACGGTGTCAGCGACTGTAATTTTCAAATCTGTTTTGGAATAGAAGGTATATAAGTTAGAAAAATTTTCAGCGCTGCCGAGGTGATTACTAGGTAGCTGAAAAAATTGCGTTTTCTTTTTGACACAAGGTACTATTCAACAACTGTAACTTCGTGTCACTCTCGAAATGGTCACCGAGCCAATAACAGAAAAGCTCTTAAATGCAGGCCCACAGCGAAGAGCCAATGAGCAACTGTCATCTGCTTCAGTAAGCAGGTATTCTTGGAGGCAAGTCCACTGGCCAGTTAGCCCGTGAATTTGTCCGGTCTCTTGTAGTTACGGATCAAGCGGCGGAGTGGAAGGGGTGGGGAAAATGGTAGATCCCCGAGAAAACCCGCTGAAAAACTACATTGTCCGGCAGCTGTTGTTACAGTGTACCTATTGCCATTCTCTCTCAGAGCGCAGTTATCGATGTATCGACATATTGACGTACATATGCTGGTGACCACCCCAGTTCCTCAGGTTGACGGTTGCGGCCACTGACCTTTCAGGAGTAGGAGAATTTTTTTTTGGGGGGGGGGGAGAGGTAGTGCATTCACAGTGCAGACAACATGAACCATAACATGTAGGTAGGCCTACACCAAACAATATTCTCAATATACTGGCAACAGTATTGCTCGACTTCCGGAGTTATTTTGCATTTTCTAGTCACAGAAATAAGGTAGCTATATGCTAAATATGCTTATTGGCTGTTCACCATAAAGCGAGTACTTCTGTAGGCAGTCTTGTTAAGAACAATACAAACAAATACAATTATTTCGTGGTCTTACACGTATAGCTGTGGATATCCATCCATAAGACTAAGTTCTATCCAAATTATTTCATAGTATCAGCTTCACGTGACTTAAATAAATTACCGCTAGATAAAAGGAACTCGTCTAAGCTCCCGATATTTAAACTATATGTCGCAAAAAAACATTATTATTTGTCGCCCATGATTCCAAGACCACACAAACTGTGCAGTTAGTTGTTCATGTTAACATGTTTATGAGAGTGTACGTGCACATGTATGCTTGGTACACTCCATTTCATATAAGTTTGGATACATTTGACAGCAACTTATGGACAATAATTTGTAATTCTTTAATATTTGTGTCAGTACACAAGACAAACTTTGCAGTACAAATGCTGAAATGAACCTATCAAGTTCATTTTAGAGCTAAAATTGTCCTGCATTACGCAAAAAATCATAAAATACTAAAAATTATTGCCCAGGATTTGCTGTCAAAGTTATCCAAACTTATATGAAACAGAGTATAGTTGTGTGCGTGAGGTGTAATAATTGATGTGTATATATCTCGTGCATTTATTAACTAACACATTATTAATTCATTTTTTATTTCTTTGTATATGGTTAATTTCAATATTTGATAAATTATTTATTACGCTTTTTCTTCTTTAACAACTTCTCCTTACTTTTCTAGTTTAATAAGTATTGTAAAATTTTAATCCTATTTTCTGTTGCTTTGGATTATAGACATCAATTTCGTGCAGTGTTTATGGTGCTTTTATGAGTATTATGTAATTGGTTAGATGTAAGAAAAGGCTTGAGGTCTTAACTTCGCCATTATAAAATACGTTAATAAATAAATAACTTTTTATTACAGTGAAAATTATACACTGTTCTTACTACTTTCACAGCTTTATTTACATTGTTAAGCGATTGTAAACTACAGATTAGCTGTTTGGGAAACAAATTGACTGAAGTTTCAAAGTCCTAACTCTTCACTTTGACTAGCCTATAATTGTATTCATACAACATTAAGTTTAAAAAAATAAAAATAAAAAGACGCTTACAGACCGTATCACTTACAAATTTATTCACTTAAAATTACACTGAGAGCTAGCACAGTGTAAAGTCGTGTGTTGAAGAACAAGAATCTTTCAAGGGAATTCCAGAAACTTGAAAAAGTCAAAAAATTCTAAACTGATCGAAAGTAAAACGTGGTATTAAGAGATGACGGTGACTAGTCCTAGAAATGTGAATTTTCATCACAGATTTTGTAATGTTTTTTTCTGCACAAGCTTTTCTATAATGGCTAAAGCAAAGCTGTTTTTTTTTTTTTTTTAATTATTTATTGACCAACAAATAACCAGTGGTGTTTGAGATAAGCATAACTAGAATAGGCTTGTAGCTACCAAATTGTTCCCATATTGGTGTAACCTTTTTTTGTTAGGTTTCAGTTATGTGTTCTTTATTTGAATTATACTCGGTTTAAGTAGATCTTGTTTCAGTACAAAAGTACCCTACAAAACTATTTATTTTATTGATGAAAAGGATGTTTTTGTTTCGCGAAAACGTAGTTGATATCGGGTATATTCTGTTTCACACAGCGTCAGTAAAATTTGAAATTTTAGAGGGCACTTACTTTTGTGTATATACATATATTTGATGCATTGCATATGTAGACATTAATTTTGGTTCTGAAATGTACACAATATGAACACTAAATAAAATTTATTTTGTATTGTAACTGATGGTGTTAAATTATATTCGATGTGACTGAGTACTTATTGAACCTACATAAAGATATATATGCTACCGCACTGAATTTTTGTTCATATCTGTGAGGATCTTTTTGCTATAGGATCTTTTAGAGAATTTAAAATACTCTTAATCAAATAAGTATTTTCATTGTAAAAAACAATCCAAGACATAATCTCATTTTTTTTTTTTTTTTTTTTTTTACATTTTTATTTCGGTAGTAATATTATTTTCTGCGCAATGCAAAATAGATTTTTTTTGTGGTTGGAAAACAATGTAGTTAAAAAGTGACAGAGCCCGCTGAATGTAACTTAACATATTAATTCATTTATTATTCATGCAATGCTTTCAGGTAGACAGCCTTTATGGGAGATCACCATAAAATTTAATAGTGTTAATATATTTTTTATTCGTTCAATATATGGTTTGGTTTGTATACATGCATTGTCGCTTTTTTATAGTTATTAAACTTTTTTAGCTTTCACAGTTTTTTGTAATGGCATGTCAACGTCTAATTTTGAATTAAATAGTTTTACGCAAGATAAAACCAATTGACTTACAGAAGTTAAATAGTTCATACTGAAGAATAACAGTGGCATGGGCTACGTCAAGATATGTTTAAAAAAAACATGTTGATTTTTTTATTTATTTTTGATACTTGGAAAAAATATGGGTATTTATTATTCCGTATTAAGTATTTTTTAAATAAAAAAAATCTATGTGCGGTTTTTTACGCATATCGTGACATAGTCCATGACACTGTTCTTAGTGTGAATTATTTCGTTTCTGTATGTCTGTTTGTTTTCCTTCCTTGTGTAAAACAGTTTTAAGCAAATTTGGACTTTACATTCCATTATACAAAAACTACGAATGTCAAATAAATTGCATTACTATAAAAATAATCCCACTATATCTCGTACAAGTATAACAATTATTAAAACAACTTTGGTGAAATGCATGCAAAAAATAGTGGCGTTTAAGAAACAAAGAGTATTCGTAACATCAGTTGGTGACAATACTGGTGGACGTATTTGTGAGGCGTTTACACGAAAGGTACAATCTGTCTCATGAAAGAATTCCATTTTTTGACCTTTGTTTCGAGGTTTATTTTTCAAACAGTTTTCATGTAAAAACGGGTTTTGCCTCTGCCTTATCCGGTTTGTGCAAAAGAGCACGCGGCTGAATGTCCAATTGTGCAATGTACGTCTATCTAAGGTAATAGTTTTTGACAATTCTGAAGATTACCATGTTTACACGGAGCTACAAGAAACTACTCTACTTTCCATTTCGATATACTGCACAGTTTGCCAGGCAGTTTTGTTTGTTCAGATATCACCTGTGATGTAGGAACACATTGGTTTTCCATTGAAACAGCTGTAAAAAGAATGCCGACACAACAGTCAAAAAATGGAATTCTTTCATGAGACAGACTATAGGTAGAGACACTGGAAAATCGCGAAAATGTTAAAAATAGCCTCCAATAAACTGTATTATATTAACCGTGACACGTGTGAACACTTTTGGGACAAATCACACTCGCTGTGTGTCCAAGCTGTGCAGTTCTAACTGGGCCTGTTGTAGAGAGAGAAAATGCTGCAAATAAACGGTAGCCAATGTGGATACAAAACATTCAATGTTAAATGCATCACGTCGGAGTCTGGCGAACAGTCAACTATTCCCGCGATTTTGCAGTGTCTCTAACTATAGGTGGTCGGTGTGGAGGACAAGCCTCAATACACAGTGCTCGCCCCTCGCCACAGGTCGTTGACTCACCGCCTTGTTGAGTCACACTCTCTCAGTCGCCTGACTCAAAGCAGCTGCGGTTATTTATCACCTAGGTGTCACCTAGGCGCCAGTGCAGGCCGGCTTGCTCAAGAGCTCGCGATGCCACGCAGTCTAGACGTTCACACCAGCCTGCAATGCCTCGTCACTGTAGAAACACTGGGGAATCGCAAAAAAAAAAAAAAAATGTTTACAGTGAACACAAAGCATTTTTTTTGGTTGAATCTGTTACAAGTGTTTGTAACGGAACACTTGACGATAACAAGTAAGCGCGGAAATAAGCATTTATTACCGAAGTTGGCCGAGTCAGACGGGTATTTCAAAATTGTCGGTTGGTATATGTTAGTCAGAGATAGACATTAACATATTGATTTATTTACGAGAAGACATAATAGTTTTGAGCAAATCAGAACTATTATTTTTCTGCCTGTAACATTTCTAAATAAATACGAGCATGTAATAAGCTTATTCTATCATAAACAATGTAGTATTTGTTGTTGCTATAATTTTTTTTAGTATTAAAATTATTATTTTTTTATTTTGCGCTACGATATGAACTACTTGTCTTTTAAGCCCTAAATTACAAGTCAACAAGGCCTGCGTATGCATTACCAAACATTAACGTATTACCCCTGTACGCGAACCTTTGTATCGTACCTCGCGACTCAGGTAGCCAGAAACTGCGAACGGCGGAAAACTGTTTGCAGTGCGTTTGCACACTCTTGCTACCAGAGTCGTTAAAATGCTCTGTTCCTGAAACGAACTGTCAGTTCAACCGTCGCTCCAGGCGATTTCTGGTATGGTTCCTTATATAGCAGAAACCACGACCGACTCCTCTCTCAGCTCCTGCCTTTGTACCAAGGTGTGTGTCACCGTCATTAATGACCTCGCTGTCGATGAGACGTAAGCGCGGACTTGCCTTATCCTTAAGGCTCGGCATCAGTCGCCATATTGAATTACTTTATTTCTCGCTCTTATGAAATTCTAAGAACAAATATGTGAAATTAGTTACCATAATATCAATTCTATTCACCTTGCGCTACAATTAAAGCATTGAAGTTGAACTTTTGACGTATATTTAAGTCGTAATCAGTCGAGCAAATTGTTTTATATTCTTAGTTTACTCGTCTTATTACGGCTTAAATATACGTTAAAAGTTCAACTGCGGTGCTTTTATTGTAGCGCAAGGTAAACAGAATTGATATTATGGTAACGAATTTCACATTTTTCTTCTCAGAATTTCAAAAGAGCGAGAAATAAAATAATTCAATATGGCGACTGATGCCGCGCCTTAATGAGAGCCTTGCTCAATGGGGCAATAATGTCTTGTTTAATATCAAACGTGTAGTAAATAATGTGTATGAACCAAATAAAAAAGGCCTAAATAAAACTCTACTGATAAAACATACTTGTCGGAAGTGGACTAGCGACACAAGGTAGGGCATCGCCATCGTGCGGCTGTAGCATGCATATAAGATTGTGTTGTCTGACGAACAATGAGCTCCCCCCTTACCTTCTCCTTTACCAAACCCACCTAATGGCACGTATCGTCGTGGGCAGTGCTACCACGTCCGCGAGACGAAAGCCAGCGCTCAACAATGGCAACGCGTGTTGCGTGCTTCCACGCTGTTACGCATTCGTAATGAAATATCTCTGCGTTCGGCAGGGTCCGGCAATTTTCGTTCTTTGTCCGGCGTACTGTAACGACACGGTTCAGGGACTCAATTGTTTTTCCCAGGCGCGGTACAGGTTCGTTGGGAGTACCTCCCCCTGCCGGAACCTCCCGGAAGTGGAATGGGAGCGGAAAACGTATTCGGCGCGCTCTCTGGTTTTACATTTCCGATTACCTGTTGAAAGATCCTCTCCTTTCATACCCCCGACTCCCCCACTGTCGACATCATCAACGCTACAACACGCACTTTTGTCATGGAAATGCTCCGCTGTTAGGCTTCCAGGCGCCATTGTCCACGGACACAAGCCGTCATTGTGTAGCCTCCAGTTGCGGTACAAGGGCATATTTTGTCGGTTTTTTTGGTCCCTCACACATTGACCCGCATTCCGGCTGCGAACGTGGGCACTTGCGTGGCGAAACACGTATGCGTCATTTCTAGACGAGCTGATTGTTCTGCGTGAAGAGCCGGGCTGATTGAATGTAACCTGCTGCATACGTTATGCTCTTCTGGAAAGTCGCACAAAGGATGCCGCATACGACGCGCTTCAAATGCGTTGTAATGTGCGGGGAATTTTTTTAATGACATTTCTCCACTTGAGGCTATTGTGCTCAGGTACAAATACAAAAACACTTCGGGCAAGTACGGAATGTCATTTTTAAGACGCTATGCTCATCAAGTGGGCTGCCTACTTCGGAGCCCTGGCGGAGAGAGAATAGGGTTTTACATGTTCAATTACTTTCAATGGCACTCGGTCACCTTTTGTGACATTGCTTCCGGACAAAAACCATTTTCTACGCCGGGAAAAGGAGAATATTGCTACTTAAATAAAATTACAAAAAATAAATTATGAATTGCCACTTTCGCGTGTTTTTGTATGTAAAAATGTTTTTATACCCACAATTTTCAGGATATTGAAAAAAACTGTCGACACGATCCATAGCAATGTACGCGGCACCGAGACAAACAAAAAAGTCAGTGGTGGCATATATGTAACTTCAACCGTTACTGAGCCAGGTGGGAAATTAGTTAACTTGTAAAACCCTATGCTTGTTCCCGTCGTGGCTTCAAGGTAGACAGCGCACTTAAAATCACTTTTTGGAAGCCCTTGGAACATGGCTAATAAACGACCTTTGCAGACTGCTGTACTTTAAAATGTACTAACCATGCGGGAATCAGATTCCTTCACTGAACTTAGCTACAAAGTTTCCACCAGTAAAATTATATGGTCGTTGCTTAAATTCACACAGTAAAAATCAATCGACAGGAATCTAGCACGCTAGTTTAGTGCTTGTCTCGTGGCGATACGACATTTGATACGCGCTTCAAAGTCGCCCTTATAGTTCCGTCTGTCCTGAGCCTCTAACGTGCACAACCGCTCAATGTGGCGGCAACTAGAGGCGTCGTCCGGCACAGTTCCCCCGTGCGAAAATCTGGGGATCGGACTCCGCCGGGAATGGATCCCCAAACCGCCTAGGTGGGAGGCGAGAAGTCTGACCCCCGCGGCCCCTCTTGACGGATGAGGATACTCAAGTTGACCGCGTCCTCACATCTTGTAGGAGAACATGTTTATGGTCAAGTGGTTTGCATGTGTATAGAGACATGAACTTTTCGCGAAAAGAAATTTGCCTCACTTTGTGTCAGTGACTTGTGTGCACGTCTGCAGACTTGCTTCACGGTCAGAGATTGGATGTTTTGACATTCGTGTGTCGTGGGGTTTTACACGCAAATCACAGACGTGTGGTGTTACAGTAACTTTATTGTGATTGGTACAGTCAAATGAGAAACGTCACA
>PNEQ01005688.1:0-53871 GCA_003012365.1 Medauroidea extradentata
CCGCACCCTCCGAACTTTACATGACACAGCAAAGTGATTTAAGATACCACATTTTGCACACTTTTTCCCATAGGCAGGACACTGCCTGGGTTTATGCTTAGTTTGGCACCTGGAGCAAGAGTACTCACTGTTACTGCTGTGTGAAGAGTGTTCGTTGGTTCTGGATTTTGAAGATTTTCCTTTTTTAGCTGCTACAAAATCAACAGTTGCACCGGTGCCATCTTGAAGACAACTCTTGGCTTGAATTTCCCGTGCTTGCTGTTGACTCTGCTCAACCAGCCGACAATGTGTAGCTACTCTTGCAAGTGTTGCATTCTCCATTCGTAGCAGCGCTTCACGACATGTTGCATCCCTGATGCCCTGGACAACACGGTCAATCAGCATATTTTCCTCTTGCGCGATCGGACGGTCATACCCGCATGGTTTCACTAGCCGACGACAGTCAGTCAGGAAATTGTCAAACGTCTCACCCTCAAGCTGCACACGTTGATGAAATACAAAACGATCGTAAAGAGGATTAGTTTTGGGCGCTACAAATGTTCTGTAAGCATCTTTCACCTTACTATATACTAACTTGTCAGCTGCAGAAATATCAAACGTTTCAAACAAAGCTCGTCCCTGCGAACCAAGCATGTTCTTAAGTAGAGCAATTTTGACTTTGTCAGGGCATTCATCCTGACCAGTTGCGATTAAGTAGTTTTCGAAGTCTCCTTCGAAGATTTCCCAGTCTTTATGAGCAGTAGAGCTCTGCAAGTCAACACACTTCGGGAGCTTAACAATGTTTAGGCCGGCCATTACGAATGTCTACTCGGAAGCCGTTGCACCAAAATCAAATAGTCACCAATTACTCAATAAACACGTGTCGTTGTTACCCATGCTTGCAGGTTGATTCTCACTGACGAAATTAAACCATAGATAATATCTACAACACCACTTTTTTTAAAACTGATTAAAAAGTATAAAATAATTCATATTGTAAAAATATTTGTAACATTAAGAACGAAAAACGTGGGGCGCATACAATTGACGATTGATGTACGAAAAGTTTACTTCTGTCACAGAAATTTATTTAATGATATGAACTTTTCGATGAGTTTTCTCAACGACAGCTAATCTCTACACTCGTTATTGTCTATTGCAAACGCCCCACGTTTTTAGTTTTGAATCTTACAGGTATTTCCATAAGAGTAAGTATTATATACAAGTCCGTAAAAACGCAGTGTGATAAAATAATTTTTACTTAAATTATTAATTTGTTGTTCATTGACTCATGTCTGAAAATTCTAAAACATAAAAATATAGGTACGTATTTTGTAAATTTCGTGTAAAATATATTTGGAGAAAATATAACACACGGAAGCGAGTATTAGAAATTTGCCCGAATTTACGTTTTTCTCTTAGCTCCGAAATATTTTAGCTGTTTAGAGCGTTACAGACTCAGAAATAAAAGCGTACTACGGGTGTTGACGTGACAAAAATGCATAATTTTATATATGTATGTCATAGTGTTAGTCTTACAGACGTTACTTGTTTCTACATTTTTCCCTTGTGAAACTTTTTTAGCTCACATAGTCTTCCCATAGTGGCGTAAGTCAAAATTTGCAAGGTATGGGAACACAGAAATAACAAAACAACATATGTTACTCACTCGAACGAAATAATTTACACTGAAGTAAGATAATATTTGCTTAAATATTTAAAACACACACAACAATGTTCCTTCGTATTTTATAAGAATTCCTGTAAATAAAGACAATTTTATTTATTTTGAGACATTTGTTAATTAAAAGGAATTTTACAGCGTGTTTTTAAATCGTTTAGCATATGGCCGATAATATCTCATCTCAGTGTAAATTAATTCATTCTTGTAAGTTAGTTATTCCTATTTATATGTTCCCGTAATTTGCAAATTTTGACTTTGACGTACCGCTATGGGAAGACTGTGTATTAGAGCCAATAAACATTTAGAAGTGGAAATTGTAGTCTTTAGTTACGTCTATAAAATAAACACGTACGGGCGTACCTAACAGTAAGATTCACTGTTTATATTAAGACACGTTGTCGGTAATTCGTTAAATCTTTTATTTACTAAACGAAAACTGATAATTTAAACAAACGCGATAACACAGCCTCTCGATAATTCGTCATGTGTCTGAGGTGCGTTTTTTTCTCGTGCATTGGCAATGATCTAATGGAGAACAGATTCGTTATAAAATTTAATTTCTAACACAGTGCAATACATTTCAAGTCCTTTTAACATGGTGAACAAATATCATTGTCTCACGTCAAGGTTTAATAAAAAAAAAGATTCGTGACAAGGACGCCTGAGATCGCGAGGAAGTGAGAAATAGGAAGCATCGTCACAGGGAACATACATAAACATCGTTAACGTGCACGAGGACACGAACAAGGAAGCACTGCTTCAAACAAGAATTTATTACCAGCCGGTTAATTTCCGAAATCCTCTTAGTGTGACGAAATAAAGACCTGTTTTCAGTACATTGCGTAAGATGCTCAGTATGTCATATTAGTCGAGATGATTGTACGCTCTGGCGTAGCTAGAGAAGTATCGGGTTATATCACCCCCACCCACCCCCGGCCAAGAAATGGAAACAAATTACTCGAAGATAAAATTAGCAGTGTTAAATTCACAGTTTATGGGGGCCTACAAAAACTGCTGAAGTTGCATTATTTTGCACGCGGAAACGGAAATTCTTCCGGGGGAGGACTCCCCGGCCCTACCGCTTCATGACATGTGATTAATTAATTTATTAAATTCTTGCCCTTGAGGATTCTGAACCTGCTACATGAAAACTCTCACAGACTCCCGCGCTACCTTGTCACATGTACAACTGTCCACTGACTGGAGCAGCAGACAATGTACAAGTAACTAAAGACAGAGTGTATACAGGACCGTGGAGTCCAGCCTGCTAGTCGTTGAACCCGCGACATTTCCTGGTCTCTAAATATGAGTGATACCCCAAGAAAATCTGCCTGGCAATAACAATGTTTGCAACGTCACAATCGACCTCAGACCGCCTTGGTAGAAGACGTCGAGTGTTCTAGACTCTGAGATAACAACAGTCACTTTCAGTCCTAACCATAAAGGCGGATATAACCTTATGTTTCAAGAGGAAGGGGAGGTTGGGGTTGGAGGTATCATAATCTTACCAAATGTGCTTGCACCTTAAGGGTAAATCGTAATTTTATATTTATATTAGATAGTGTTTGTTTTGTAGACAATACTTGTGAGTACAGTTTCCTCTTACGAAACAATTTTAACTTGCATAGTTTTCTCACAACGGTGAGTCAAGTCAAAATTGGCATGTTCTGTTGCCACTCAAATAGTGAAAACTAATTGACTTACGTGGGTGAAATAATTCACAGTGAAATAACATGCCACGGGCTACGTATTAAAACATTTTTAAACAATCCCGTGAGTAATTTTTGTATTTAAAAAAATTGCTGAATTTTCTACTTGTTTCCTGTGGTTTTGCGATTTTTTTTAAACTCCAAAATATTACGTTATAGTATTTTAAATACTTTATTGCATAATTCATGGGATGTAATATCACGGTGAATTTTTTTATTCAAGTAGGTCAGTTGGTTTTCACTATTTGCATGGCAATAGAACAAGCAAATTTTGACTTTGGCGCACCGTTATGAGAAAACTATGAAAGCTAAATTTTTTTTCGTAAGAGGAAACTGTACTATCAAGTATTGTCTACAAAACTAACACTATTTCATAAAGATATAAAATAATGATTTTATCGCACTTGAACACCCTTAAGCTACAAGTGTGGAATCCAGATGCGGTCGTCCTGGAAAATTATGATTAAAAAACAAAATGGTGTTTTTTTAACAATTCTTAATCTAAATATTGATATTACAGCAGGTTAAAATTGTAATACTTTTAAATTTACTAATTAATTTGACCTATTGGAAGTAATTAATTTTTTTTAAAAAAGGGGGTGCGATACTTGAATTTGTGGAACATTTCTCTGTACCGACGCGCCTACCTAACCACGGTGCAACGAGCGGTCAGCGAGAAGACATTGAATGACCACTTGGTTTACCCCTGAGTATAAGCCTGCGCATGTATACACGAGGAAAGTAAAAATTCGCGAATTCAATTATATGTGTGTTAGAATCCGCTGTTCAAGCCCCGACCATATTCATTAGCTGATAGTTAGGGACCACTATTTTTCGCGAAAAGAATTTTGCCCCAGTGTGTTTCAGTGCGTTACGTGCTGCACATTTGCTTCGTGGTTATTGGCAGTATGTATTTGTGTATCATTTGACTGAGCCAATAACAATAACGTTCCTCCAACATCACACGTCTGTGATTTGCCGGTAGAATCCTGAGGCTCGTGAGAGTGAAAGTATACAATCACTGACCATAAAGCAGAACTGCAGATATGCACGTAAGGCACTGAAACAATGTGACGCAAAATTCTTTTCGCGAAAAATAGGTGTCCCTACTGATAGTCAGTAATAGCAGACCTGACGGGGCTTGAGTATATATAGGACAGTGGATTCCAACATGTTGGTCATTGAACTCACAAATTTTTAGTTTTCCTAGAAACAGAATATTTAGGAATACAGTAATGAAATAGCCGGTAGGACGTCAAACTATGAATCACAAGTGCAGCATGGCGGAAACGCCTACCGCCAATCCGCGTAAAGCGGCAGCCAGGCCAATAGGAAACCTGCCGTAACATGCAAGAGCCAAACAGACACGGGGCTGGTGTCAACAGCCTTGGACATCCAATAAGTAGAGACACGATTTTATGGCGAGAAGTTTATTTGCACCGTTTGGTTTCAACGCCTCATGTTCAAATCCGTAACTCTGTTTCACGGTCAGTGATTCGACGTTTTAACTGTGACTTGTCTTGAGGTTCTATTGACAAATAACCGACGTATTGCGTCACAACAGCCTAATTGTTATCGGTGCAGTCAAATGAGGGACGTGTTTGAACAAAGACACGCTGCCAATAACCGAGAAGCAGAGCTGCCGAGGTGCCCGCGGAACTCTGAAACAAAATGTTGCAAAAATATTTTCGCGGCAAAATCGTGGCTCACCTACAAACAGTGTATAGAATCCTCTGATTTTCGTGAATAAATGTTTGCACCACTTCGTTTCTATGTCTTGCGAGCACACCTGCAGCTCTGCTTCGTTGCCAATGATTGGATATTTTTAACTCTCAGCGTCTTGGGATTCTAACCGCTAATCATAGACGTGTGTTGTTGCAGTAAGTTTGTTCTCATTGGCTCAGTCGAATAACTGACACCTCTACTCAAATACACTCCGCCAATAACCATGAAGCAAAATTGCAGATGTGTACGCAAGCCACTAAAACAAAGTGGTGCAAATTTCTTTTCGCGAAAATCAGTGGTACCTAGAAATGAGCCGACACGTAATTTCACGTCTGTATGCCTATGCATTCTGTGCCCTAGGTATATGTGCGGCCTAGCCTCCTGCGAATTCGTCCGATGTTCTAAAATCAGGAATGTGGTTGTGTAGTTGAATTCACGCTCATTTATTAGGCTGTCGTCTGTATTTTAGCGAATAGGTTACTTGTTGACTAGTTTCCGCCGCAGTAAGAGGCAAGTTTTCGTCCAAGGACAAGTAACACGACATTCCGTCCTTTTATGCCCTGCAGGTTTGTTGTCGAATCAGAGTCGTCCAGGATGTGACCAACCATTAACTGCTATCCAATTTCAGAAGATAAAAAAAAGTACACTCACTGTCAAGTTTTGTTACTTTAAACCTTTCAATTTCTTACGCACAGAGTTGTGTACACATCACACAGGAAACTTAAAACTGTATATTGTCAGTGATATGTAATGATTGGCTCAATGTACAATGTTGTTAAGTTTCTCTTTATTGTACGACGTTCGTTTTGTGTTATTTATTAAATTTCTTTTTTCAACTATTTCTGCGGGTGTTTGGTCGTCTATTGTTGCTGTGTGCAAGTTATGGATACTATGATACTAGATAATGAAAAAGTTGCAAGTCTTTTTGCCCGGGTAGCACGTCGTTACTGTCCTCTCGGGACGGACCGATACTGATGTAGATTTGGCGCACGGAGACCCCGACAACTAATTACAATATCAAATGCCTCGTGATCACTGTCTCTCTACAATTACTAATCAGAGAAGTCTCGGCCCGACGTACTTTGTGACTTGGCGAAATCTTAATGGCGTCCCGACGCCCGAAACAACGACGATGATGGCGCCTCGGCCCACAATACTCCGCGTCTCGACGCCTAGCTTCGACGCCTGACGGTAGCACTCTGCCCCTACCGTCGACCCTCTGGCTTAACAACGTCCGTCCCGGACTGACGCCGGCTCGCTTCTCTCCCTGATTTCCGCCAAAAACCCCCGTCACGTGGCCTGCAAGCTACGGTTCGTTTTGGTAGGATGGACAACTCGCTAACACACGCCAATAAAATAGCTTCGCTGACCAGCAACATGGCGGAAACACCTACTGCCAATCAGCGTAAGGTAGCCGCTCTGCTAGCGACAGCCAGACCAATAGGAAACCTGCAGTAACATGCAGGAGCCAAACATACAAGGGGCTGGTATCAACAGCCTCGGGCAGCCAATAAGCCGCGAAGTTCGCCCGTATCAAATAAGCCGCCAAGTCATTTCACGTCTGTATTGCCAAAACCAAGAAGCAGTGACACAGATGTGCACATAATGTATGGAAACGAAGTGGTGCAAAAAATATTTGCGAAAATCTGGAGTCCGTACCTGTTGCGAAAGTGACACTAAATTGCATTTGATTTGAGATATAGTTTTGTGCCCGAAATAAAACGCAAATCATTTTAACGTCATTTAGTTTTACCTTCATGGCCGAGTGCTCGGGAACCAGTTACCGGAATGAAAATGCTATCGCGTTCCCATGCGTGGGTTTCCCGAGAGTTTTTACGTCATGTTCCAGAACGTCTTGGCGTTTACCGGTCACCCGAAACTGCCAGCCCATCGAGCATATTACGTGGGCGACACCGTACGGGAAGTCCGCATTTCCTACGTTAAAGTGTTAACAGTAGGGGGGGGGGAAGTCGCACCTTTACAAGGAATAGCTTGATCACTTATATCAAAACATTTATCAGTCTAGTCTGTACAACGAGAATGTCGCAAGTCATTAAAATTGTCCAAATACCTGTGGGACTAGTGTCACATATTCTCATGAGCAGAGTGTTCAATAAGAACCTAATAACCTTCGACGGCCTGTCACATTTTACAAAACATTTTGAACTTTCACAAAACCGTTTCACGGCAACTAGTTGTCAAAAAATGTTTTAGCGTCACTTCAGACAATTTTAAAATGTTCAAGAATTTAATTGTAAGTGTACAATTATAAATTTGTAAATATTAAAAAATATTACAGACATATTTTTATATATTTACGAGCATTTCCTGCAAAGTTACAATAATGTTATAAACATACAGAAATATATTTTAGAAACTTGTAAAAGTAAAAATTAATTTTTTTTGCTTCCCAATTTTGAGCTTGACTTACAACAGACGAGGGAAATAGTGCTGTAGGACGACTATAAATAGAGATGATAGTTAGAGACCAAGAAACGTCGTGGGTTCAATGACCAGCAGGCTGGACTGCACAGTCCTGTATACACTCTGTCTTCAGTTACTTGTGCATTGTCTGCTGCTCCAGTGAGTGAACAGTTGTACCTGTGACAAGGTAGCGCGAGAGTCTGTGAGTATTTTCATGCCGGTCTACTATTGGTTCACAGTCCTCAAGAATTAGTTTCAGTAACAGCGACCCAATAGGGAATGTAATGAACGTGTAAAGAAGTTGGAAATGTAACGTCTTCTCAAATTAATTCACGAAATTTCTGGGTCTCTAATGATTGTTTATCGCGTGATAACTTGACTGTTTGCTGGATTTCAACGCATGTTCAGCTTATGAACAGATTACTGACTTTCGCTTATACGTGTGGAGCTGTTGCCCTGTTTGATTGAGCAAGTAATAATCCCGCTATTGTAATACAAGATGCCTGTTATTGGCCTGCAGTCAACAATGTTGCGTCAGACGTTTATAATCATAGCCATCTTTAGGGCCGCGGCCTAAAGATTTGGCAACCCTGGCAGGAAGGGTCATTTTAACACTTCTTTGTCTCGCCAAGAGCTGTGGCTTCCCCTGATTCGCCGGTATGTAGAGCATAATAACGAATCAGGTACAGCCATTGCCTTTCGAGAGCTAAAATAAGTGTTAAAATGACCCTTCCTGCCAGGGTTGCCAGATGTAAGGCCGCGGCCTTCTACGAAATATGGTTATGGTAGAGCCCAATCACACATGTTGCAAGAAAGTACAGCGTTTCGAGGGTATGTTGGGACAAAAATACGTTACGATACACAATAATCTCTATCTATAAATAGAGCTACTGATTTTTGGTGGAAATAATTTCGCACCAACTTGTTTCATTGTCTTCCGAGCACATCTGCAGCTCTGCTTCGTGGTCACTGATTGGCTGTTTTTAATTCCCGCCGTCTTGGGGTTCCACCTGCAAAAGTACAGATGTGTGGTATCGAAGTAACCTCGTTCTTAGGGACCCCTGTTTTTCGCGAAAAGAATTTTGCTTCAGTTTGTTTCAGTATCTTACGTGCATACCTGCAGCTCTCCTTCATGGTTATTGGCAGCGTATCTATGTGAAGAGCTATACATTATTACAATAACTTTCCTGCAACAACACACGTCTGTGATTTGTCGGTAGAATACCAAAACTCGTGAGAGTTGAAATATCCAATCACTGATCACAGAAGCAAAACTGAAGATGTGCACGAAAGGCACGGAAACAAAATGGGGCAAATTTCTTTTCGCCTAAAACAGGGGTCCCTATTCATTCTCATCGGCACAGTAAAGTTAGTGACACCTCTACACAGACACTCTGTCAATACAACCCCGAAGCAGACGCTAGCCGGATGGGTCCATCAGGAACTCAGAAAACCTGGGTGCACCCCCAGACCACAGGGATACTTATGGACCCCTGTTTTTCGCGAAAAGAATTTCGCCCCACTTTGTTTTAGTGCATTACGTACACATATGTAATTCTGCTTCATGGTCAGTGATTGGATATTTTAAATCTCACGAGTCTTGGGATTCTACCGACAAATCACAGGCGTGAAGTGTTGCAGAAACGTTATTGAAATTGGCTCAGTCAAATGATACACATAGACACGCTGCCAATAACCATGGAGCAGAATTGCAGAAGTGTACATAAGTCACTGAAACAAACTGAGGCAAAATTATTTTCGCGGAAATAAAGGGGTCCCTAGGGATACTAGACACCCACAGCACATAAACCACACATAGCTCAGTAGCCACACAACCCAAACGCTATCAACACACCTAACTCGTGATCTTTGAACGATTCTTGTAGTGGGCTCGTATTATAAATGTATCAATTTTTTCTGGACGTACGCCATTGCGGGCTAATGTTGCAGCATTGCAGAAAAACCATCAATAAAACAAAAAACAAAGGATGAAAAGCCAGTAAGCTGTAGTCAACAGACATAAAACATGCAGACAATTCCTGAAATGAATGTAGTCATATCCCAGAAGATAACACAAGGACAAAAAAAAACAGGTTCAAAACAACACAAAATTAATTCCCAAGTGGAATATAGTCCACAGGAGAAAGACGACACAAAAGACAGACGAAAAACTAAAAACCTAACTCATTGTACAAATGCAAATAAATCAAAGTTAAAGGTGATGCATGTTTTTTAATGTGTAAATATCCAGGTGTTTATGTACGCATGTAAATACTCACACAACATTTAACACAGTCTTCTTCTGCATCAACTGTGGCTGCTTAAATTCCAATAGGGAATCCCCGGCTAGGCGAATCATTACCTAGGTGGGATAAGGCATAGAGCCTTGCTATTTAGTTTAGCAGTGGTTTCGAAAAAAAATTTTTTTAACGTAAATGAACACATATATCAAAAATTCATTCTGACAGTTTTAATACTTATATACCAACGTTTGTATATTAATTTTTCTGTTGCAATACATCAAACTGATTTTGAGATTTTTGCCCCTGAAATAGCACATGTTTTGCTGTGAAAATAAGCCAAAATTAAGCAAAAATTTTTTTTGCTAGTAAACGGTACATTATTTTAAAATACGCTCTGGCGAAATTGTGTATCGTATGACTATACACAGTCTCAAATATTTTCAAAGCATTTGGTTCAAAAGTATTTGAGTTATTTTCAATTGTTTTAAATAAATGAAAGATCATGGCCTTAACCTCAACTCAAAAGGAAACACAAATTGTAAACACAGGAAGAAATATAAAAGAAAATTACTACAGAAAATAACAAATAAAAACATAAAAATAATCAAACAAACAAATAAAACACCTATGACGAAACCTAAAACAATTATTCAAGGGCACAGACTAAATAGTAATACAGACGTGAAATGACGTGGCGGCTCGTTTGATACGCTCGAACTTCGCCGCTTATTGGCTGCCCGAGGTTGTTGATGCCAGCCCCGTGTATGTTTGGCTCCTGCGTATTACGGCAGGTTTCCTATTGAACTGGCTGCCGGCTAGCAGATGGTCTGCCTCACGCTAATTGGCGGTAGGCATCTCCGCCATGTTGCTGGCCAGGGAAGCCATTTTGCTGGCGTGTGTGACTGAGTTCGCTGTCCTACCGGCTATTTCACTTCTGTATTCCTAAATATTCCGTGTCAAGGGGGTTCAATACAAGCATGTCCTTGTCTAGTTTTATATGTGCATGTTAAAATGTGAAAATTGCATGACAAAGTTAGTATGTATGCACAATGAGTGAACTATGTTTTTCTCAACACTATTGCATGGCCCAAAACCTAATAATAATCATACCGAGGCACGTACAATTCTTATAGGCAAGAGGTATTCCAGAAAAAAATATCCGGGAGTTTCTATCGGTGTCGATAACGAAATTATCGTCACCAGGAAATCAAGATATAAGACCGAAGCAGAACGGCAGATGTGCACATAAAGCATTGCAACAAAGTGGTGCAAAATTCTTTTAGAGGAAATCATGGGTCCTTAGCTATAAGGGCCACGGAAGATTTAGAAGATTTTCCGTGCCAACATTTCCAAAAACACGGTGGAGGTGGGAACATCAGATTTTCGTAAAAACATTTCATGTCTGGTTGTATTTCAAAACATATAAGTTTGTGCCCACAGCAATTTGCGCTGCTTTAATAAGTTACAAAATTCTAAATATACTACAGTAGGTATTAGTTGTGACCGATCTATTGTGGATGCTGCCGTCCAAGAATGAGAATGACGTGCTCGTGTTTCGATCTTCTTGTATCTCTTCAGGTAAGGACAGGTTCCAGATTTCAACAACAACCTTACGACACGGTTTACAAATATGCGTAAACTTAAAGGTTGGCGCGAAAGGTACAAGAAAATTTACACCTTTGATTACACACCGCCAAGAAACACGGTTTAATAAATTCTTATCTTGGAAAAAATAGCTATCATAGCTGAAATTATTTTAAACAAAACTGCCCAACAGATTAATGATATCTGCTATCGTTTAAGCTTAAAACAATTAATGATTACTAAAATAGTAGAAAAAGGGGTGGATTTCCTTAACTTAGAGATCTACCCAGCAATCACAGACATGTGATGTCTCAGCAGCCTTGTTTTGTTTGTCATAGTCGAATAAAGTGACGCCTCCAAAATGTAATGTTTATGGTATAAAGTTAGTTGTAGTTACGGTTAAGGCAAGCTTTATTTTGAAAATAATAATAATTTTTGCTGCTAAGAAAATGAAATTTGTTGCAAAGAGATCATTTTAAGAGAAAATTTAATAGCATCTGAGATATGATTTTTAATATTTGCCTTTACTATAAATAAATTATTTAATATACCAGGTAAACAGGCTTAAATTAATTTTTTTGCTGTAAAAAAAAAAAGGCTTGACTTTGCATGCTGAAATGTAACGGCAGTAAACGTGGTGAGCTGTGAAAGTGTCTGGTGCCATGGACCTTCTCAGGGAACCGGTCATAGCACCTGTACCTGTCAACTGCAAAGAGAATTTATTGAAGGCCGAGTGGTCCAGCAATGTGCGATTACGAAACTTCTAACTGCGATAATGGAATGAGAATTTATTCGCATGTGAAACACACTGCAGCAATTTTCTTATCGCCTTACACCGCAAAGATATAGAGATTTGTGCGACTGTGTCCAACACGTTATCTCGGCTGAAAACGTTCCACATTAACTTAACAAAACAATATTTTGGTTTTCAGAGAAGTCAGCCTGAACGTTTCACGAGCACATTGCTTGGTCGAATAAATATTTAGCCGAGTAGTTGAGTGAAAAAGCAGTTTGCCGAAAATGAATCTGGCGAAATTAGATTCGCAGGACAAGTATTGGAACAGCATAGAGTTTTGTTGGAAAAAATATGTCAGACATTTTTTCAGACAATCGAACATTAGTACATAACCGTAAAATTAATCATGGGCGCAATTAAGGAAAAGGAAGGGGATAGCTATTTTATTTTGCTTGGTAATTTAAAACTTCTCTTAGCTCTCCAAAGACAATGGCTGTATGTGATTCGTTATTCTGCTATACATACCGGCGAATCATGGGAAGCCACTGCCTTTGGCGAGACAAAGAAGTGTTAAAATGACCCTTCCTGACAGGGTTGCCAGATCTAAGGCCGCGGCCTTCTATCTACTAAAGATGGCTATGCTTATACCCATAAAGCATTGCTATCAGCTAAATCATAATGTCCTTGGTGTAGATTATTAGAACCTTAATATACGCTAGTGAAAAAACTGCTAAACCACATGGGAACCCATTCTTCAACAATAATCACGTAAATCATAAACAAAATAATGCGCTATTGGCACATTCATGGACTAGTCCGTTTAACGGATTTCTTGTATAGGACTGGATTTCTTTTGTTGCTGACAGCCAAGAGAATGCTTTGGAGAGTCGAAATCTCATATAACCTGAATTTGCTCAAAAATTGGACTTCGTCCCTTTTGCGAATTCTCGATTCAATTGTAAAGTTCCGGCTATCCTGTCATGAAAGCACACAAATAAACGAAGGCCAGAAGCCAACAAAGTCATGGAGTGTCTTCAGGTGAGTATAGGCTAGTAAATTCTAGCCTGAAGCTAAATATTAACACAGAAATTTGCTCGTCTCTATTAAAGACATGAAAAATTCGCGTCTTTATTTGGTGATAGACTAGACTCCACTGATCTGTACTTATTAGAGCACAATATGTGATTTCGTTGTTTACCAGTCGTCATATCATATTATGTAATTTACTTATTTTACGTGCGATTAGTCGCTCTACCGAAGAACTCGTATTAATTTTTATTTTAGAATGATTTTTAACGTCCCTCGGTGTTCTGCACTTTTCAACCTCAGTGAGGGACGGTTTACAAACTAACTAAACCCAAGAAAACGACACAAGCATCCATGCCCGTACCGGGATTCGAGCCCAGGACCTCTCGCACCGTGTCGGGGCCGCGGTGGTCGAGGGGTCACACCTCTCGCCTCCCACCAAGGCGATCTGGGTTTGATTCCCGGCGGAGTCGGTTCCCGGACTTTCACATGCGGGAATCGTGCCGGACAGTGCCGTTGGTCGGCGGGTTTTCTGGGGGATCTCCCGTTTGTCCCGCCCCTTCATTCCGGCGCCGCTCCACACTCACCTCATGTCACCCCTCACCAGCGCTGAAGACCTCGATGTTAAGCGCTGACCAAAATATCTCACTCACTCACTCACTCACTCACCCTCAAACCGTAGGCCGGCATGCTACGTTTAGTAATTATTTGATCAACGCGTCCTCCGTTACAATCCACGACATTGTATCAATATGAATTCTATTCCGTATACAGGCTTTTTAGCCAGAAAAAAAAGTTATGACACAAAATACAAAAATTTAAGATGGTGAATATTACAAGACTCGGTTTCAGTCGCCATAATGAATGTTATTATTTTTCGCTTTTTTGGGCTTCTGAGAAGAAAAAATGTTAAATCGGCGACTATACCGCAATTTATATTTACCTTCAGCCACAATAAAAGCATCGCAATAGAGCTAGTAATAATGCATAAGTAGGTCGCAATTTGTCGGGCAGATTATAAATATAAATATTTGCCACACACATTGCGGTGTAATTATATAACATCTAAATCGCAAGGTTTGTACTGTTGGGAAATGTAAAGAGAATTTGAGATGTAATCACATATTTAACCATTTTCTTCTTAGAATTAAAAAAAATAAGCTAAAAATAATAACATACAATATGGCGACATCGAGCAAGTGAATAACAGCTTGCAGTATAGTTCGAGTCCGGAAAAATCCTCAGTTAGGCTAGCCTCCTAGAATATACGTGTACTCAAGTAGACAACAGCTACGGGTCTGTAAACCCACGAAACTTTCCTGTCCCTACCAATGAACTCTTGAGTCAAGTCTGTTATTTTAATTGGTTGTAACAGTTTTCTGTCGCTTACCTGAGTAGCCACGTAAATGGAGATAAATAGGCCCACAAATTGCTGGCCACAGGAATGTTCAGGGATGGGAATCATTGTCGACCCAAGGAGCAAGTCAAATGTGAGAAGTCACTGTTAGTACAGTGGATAGAGTACTCGCCTTCCACCAAGGAGAGCCGGGTCTAATTCCCGGTTTGTCGACCCGGATTTTCGCATGTAGTAATCATACAGGACGAAGCCGTTGGTCGACGTACTTTCTCATGTATCTCCCATTTAACCCGCCCGTTTATTCCGTTGTTGCTCCATAATCACCTCATCATCACACACCTAAGGGCATGGTCTTACATTTATTTAAAACAATTGCAAATAACTCGAATATTTTTTTAACCGAGCGCTTTAGAAAAAAATTGCGACTGTGTACAGTCATACGATACACAATTTTGGCAGAGCGTTTTTTAAAATAATGTACCGTTCTGTAGCAAAATAAAAATTATTTTGCTTCATTTCGGCTTATTTCGGCAACAAAATATGTAATACCTCAGGGGCAAACATTTAAATATCCATTTTGTTACAAACTGAAAAATTCAGATACAAACCATGATTTATAAGTGTTAAAACTTTAAGAATGAATTTTTGATACATGTATTAATTTGCGTTAAAAAAATATGTTTTCGAAACCAATGCAAAAGCGCCTTAGGCGAATGGACGGTGTTACAGCGTGTCACGCATATTGTTTTTACACGAAAACTCTTAACTTGTTCGTATTACGTTTAGATACGAAATGAACACACACTTCAAACTACGCATACATAATTTTAAAAATTTCAGCACGCTTGTTAGAAACATGATTTTCGGGCCTCTTAAAATGGCTAAAAAAAAATAATTTTTTTAGACTGCTGTAACTCCGAAAATTCCACCTGAACTCGTAAAACGCAAAATTATAGGCATGCGTTGACTTTTACGTCATAGTATCAAGATGTAAACATTTACGGTCACCTCTCAAAGTCCCGTAGGAAAGATACTACAAGGATAACCTTGCACGCCAGTTGGAGCATTGCGAATAGAGGCGATATGCTTCCTGTCGAGCCGGGTACTCTGGCTGTTATAGCTCCGCTGTTCTCATACGTCAAACGCGGAATTTTTTGACACCGGTACACACTCCAATAGTAACCTTCTCGAATTTTTGTATTTTGTGTCATAACTTTTTTCTGGGTAATTTTTTGGAACTACCTCACGCTTCAAACGCGTTGCAGCGTGCTCGCAAACAGGTTTTTTCTACGAAACTATTCCACTTGCGCCCATTGTGCCAACGTACGAAAAGAAAACAAACTTCAGACAAGGTCGGAACCTCATTGTTAAGACGCCACGCTAATTAAAACACTGTTTCTAAGACTTCCAACATGGCTAAAAACGGCCTTTAGGGACTGCCGTACTTCAATATGTACTAACCGGATGTATGTGAAACTCAGGTTGCGACCTGCACTGAACTTAAATGCAGATTTTCCACCAATAAAATTATATGGTCACCGCTTAGTGTCCCATAGTAAAAACCGTTCAGCGGGAAGCTTGCACGCTAGTTCAGCGCTTGGCTCGTTGAGGCGACGCGGCATTTGATGCGCGCTTCAAGGTCGACCTTACAGCTCCGTCGCTTTTGAGCCTCTCACGCGCGGGTAGGCGGCACCCTTAACTACGGAGTATAATACGTATTGATTTTTAGATACCATAAATATTTATCTTTCGTTACTGTTGTTACAGACCGAATTACAGTTAAGAAAGTAATAAGGATTTTCTAACCGCAGTTTAATATGTAACAATAGTTACGTCAACAATAAGAAATAAAATAAGCCACGGAAGTTTAAAAAGGCCGTAGTGAACAAACACTCTAATAATTCCGAAATAGGAATATAGTCGGTATAACGGAAACCAAACAACGAAAAAACGAGACAAGGACCAAAGATGCATGACAATGGCGACGGTAATGTACGAAAGACAACGAGGAAGACGCAGTTGAACATTGCGACAGAGATGGTCGTAGACATGACGAAACGCAACAATAATAACACTGACGATGATAGTAGGCTCACTTTTCGACAACAGATGCGATGTTTCGGGAAACTGGTATAATTCCTCGTCTTCAGGTACAAGAAGAATCTGAAGACCTCCGGCAGACTGGTTGTGGCATCTGAAAATTGAGGATCTTACATAGGAGTGGTGCATACTTCTAGCTCAGCTTATTGTACGTTGTAGTTAATGTATCAAAACACTTAACTTCAATATTAATATTTTGTTTCAATTGTTACAACATTAGAACCATTCGACCTGAACAAGAACATTTAGTTCCCATTCAGTGACGTCAGTATAACCGGAGAGTCGAGTTAATATAAGTCAACGCCATAAGTACGGCCACGATTTTGTCGCGAAATGACTTTTGAACTACTTTGTTTCAATGCATTATGCGCACATCTGCAGTTATGCTTCATGGTTATTGACAACGTGTAAATGTGATGAGTAGTATCTCATTTGACTGAGCCAGTTACAATAACGTTCCTACAACACCAATCGTCTGTGATTTGCCGATAGAATACCAAGGTTCCAGAGAGTTAAAATATCCAATCACTGACCACGAAGCAGAACTGCAGATGTGCGCGTAAGGCACGGAAACAAAGTGTGGTAAATTCTTTTCGCGAAAAGTAGAGGTCCCTACTTATTATGATTAGCACAGTTAAATGGGATAAAGACGTAAGGGGTTCATATTGAACGTGAAGCTGACTTAGTGAAAATTGTTTTTTAAAGTCCTTTAAGACAGAGGGTATCGTACAAATTGTTTTTACTACATAGAGTAACTTTTCAAAGAAAAACGTTGGATAATTTTGGCTCGTTATCGACTTAAATAATTTTTAAGTTAATAATTAGTCAAAATTGTATAACCATGCTTTAAAAAATTATTCTACATAGTAAAAGTTATTTTCAACAAATCTATGAAACTGTTTTACGGTATTAGCTCCCTTTTGTGATTTAAAAAACACGTTTGAAATAACTGTTTGAATGTGATCCCGCGGCTTTTAACGATGGTTAACTTGACTTTAAGTTACGTCACGAAGGTTTCCTGTGTCTAGCTTATATCGCCGGTACGCAGCGGCTGTCAGCAGATAACGTACATCGTAATATTCCTCGCGTTTTCGAAACTAATTTCATTCGCCATACTATATTCGGGCCTAATTAGCGTACGTGTGTTGTTCAACATAAACTTTCAAGCGGCACAAATGCCAAGGCTACGGCCGGCACCGGAAGAATGCAACAACAGTGCTTATTAGGCCGTGAATCATTTCCTTGCACGGCTCTCCGGCCAGACAGTTGCTTAATCTTCTCCGACGTAATAGTCATTTGGTGCCGGACATTTAGGACACGGGTTCCTATCTCATCTTCTTGCGGATATACACGTAAATCACATGCGTGTCATGTCGCAGTAACCTTATTCTCATTGGCACAGACAAATGAACTACTTCTCGTCGCAAATACACTCTACCAATAGCCACGAAACAGAGGTGCAGATGTGAGCATCGTTCATTGGTTTGGACCCCTGTTTTTCGCGAAAATAATTTTGCCTCACTTTGTTTCAATGTCTTACGTGCACATATGCAATTCTTCTGCTTGGTCAGTGAGTGGATATTTTAACACTCACCAGCCTTGGGATTCTACCGGCAAATCACAGACGTGTGTTGTTACAGGAACGTTATTGTAATTGGCTCTGTCAAATGATAGACATAGACACGCTGCCAATAACCATGAAGCAGAATGCAGACGTGTACGTAAGGAACTGAAACAAACTGGGGCAAAATTCGTTTCGCGGAAAACGGGGGTCCGTGTGCATTGGTACGAAATGTTGCATAATTCTTTCCACCAAAGATCACCAGCTCTAGTTATTGGCAGCGCGTCTTTGTGTAGATATGTCACTCATTTGAATGAGCCAACCAGAACAAGGTTACTGCGACCCAACCCGTCTGTGATTAGCGGGTAGAATCCCAAGACACTGTGAGTTAAAAACATGCAATCATTGACCATGAAGCAGAGCTGCAGGTGTGCTCAGAACACAGTGAAACGAAGTGGAGTAAAAATCGTTTCGCAAAAAACACGGGTCCTTATCGATGAATATATAATTACTAGAGACACGATTATTTCACGTACTGCTTCTAGGTAAGGTTGAGCGCCAGTAACATATACTTCACAGTTATGTATGTGATCGCACTACAGTAGTTTTGATACGCGTTTGGCGACTGCAAACCAGTCGTAAATAATAAAACATCTGGCGGTAAAATCACGCGTCACTTGCTTCTACAGTTAGAAGCCAATGAATGTTCGACTGTGGCCAGTGCGGGTATAGGTCTGATAAGTCTATCCTGTTACCAGATGGATACGCGAAATATTCGTGCCTCTAGTGATAACATTTGTTTCCAATTTATATGTGAAGGCCTATACATTTAGCCGTAATATAGCTATACGACACTTTAATCAGAGTAAGTACAACATTTATAAACTAGTTCCGTTACACCGGTTTGTGGAACGAAAGTAGCCGAATACTGAAAAATGTTCAAACTGCAGTAACACAAGTTAAATAATTGAAATCATGCCTTTTATAACACTTTTAAATTTTTTCCGTTAAGTCATGTTTTACACTCTTTCGTGGGCAAACGTCTATAAACGAATCGGAAACAAAAGTTACAACTAAATAGGGACAGGAGAATTTGGGGGGTTACACCACCTACAGGTTGAAATCCACAGTCCTGTGTACATTCTGACCTCAGTCATTTGTCATCTGAACGCTGCACTTGTCAACCATCAGTTTCGATCCAGACAAGTTAATTCAGGATTCAATTAATGAGTAGAGGTACGTAAATTTCGCTGATACATTCCAGGTCAGGTTGAACGCCAGTTATGTATACTTCAACTTCATTGTCATGTCTGTGACTTGCTGGCGGCTGTTACGAAACGCGTTTGACTACTGCAAGCCAGTAGTAAATAAGGATATAATGCGAAGTGCTATCGTTGCTACCTGCTTGTACGGTTATAAGCCAATAGATAATCGATTGTGGCCTGTGCGTGTATACGACTGACAAGTCTAGGCTGCTGCCAGATGAATCCGCGAAATTTACGTACCTCTATTAATGAGTCATTGCATGTTTGTTACCGACTCGAAAAAATTCAGGACGTGTCTGATCTGTGGTCCTATAGCAAAATAATTCGAAATGCAAATATATTTGAAGTCTACGTTGTACTGAAATTTATTCCTGAAAATTTGTTGCCATTAATTATACCTACAGGGAGAGAAAAATTCGCTAGTTCGATGACCTGTATGTATGTATGTATGTATGTATGTATGTATGTATGTATGTATGTATGTATGTATGTATGTGTATATATATATATATATATATATATATACATATGCCTACTGTTCTGTGTATACTCAAGCCCTGACCATTTGTCCATTAGCTGTTGTAGATAGTTCGGGATAAAGCGAGCACTAAAAATTTAACCATTGAAAAATGACACTAGCCGTAACTGCATGTAATTCAATATTAACTATAGTTCCCTTACTGGTTGTCTGGTTGGCAGCGAAGTCACCCAATATTGTTCCGTAGATTTACCTATTTAAATACGACAATACTGAAACAAATTCGACCAAAATCGATACACTTGCATTTCATATAGTTAATAAACTTTTATTTTTACGAAACTATATGGAGTCCTGCCGACTGCATAACTTATGTTACACGCGCAAACATTAAGTGACGTGTCCAGTCCCAGTCCAGTCACTACACATTACGTGCGGAAAGATACGAATTGACTGAAAATAGAACTTTAGCAGGGCTTTGTTGAGTGCTCACTTTATTCTGAACCACTTATATCACTGGGACAGAAGACAATGAACAAAACGGGCCTTGGGTATACATTCTAACATGACTATCACTGGACATGCGAATTTTTCCTTTATCTAGTTATAACTGTGGTCTATATATATATATATATATATATATATATATATAAAATTAAAATTTCAAGATTGGTCAGGGGGCCGCAACAAGAAGTTAAAAATGCCTTGCAATATGTTTGTAAATACGATTTGTTTGCGAAACTATTCCACGTTTACCCACTGTATCAATGTAATGAATAGAAAATAAAAATCAAACGATCACGGAAAGGTAGTTCCATATCATCACCACATTAATGAAGAAAAGTCATATCTGAACCCCTAAAAATGGCAGAAACATATTTTTCAATTTCGTATACCTTTAAAAAACTTCTCACGTGATTCATATGAAACTACTCTATGAACACGCAACGGACTTAGCTTAAAACTTTCCACCAACAAAAAGATGAGGTCACCACTGAAAGTGTGTCAGGCGAGTGATCTACTATACCGCTGCACGCCGCGTGTCTTGCGGTAGAGACGATAGCGCACCTGATGAGCCGGTCAACATCGCCCTTAGCGCCGTGCCTCACTCACACTAACATACGACCAGTATGCGGGGACCTTAAAACCTAAGGAAAACAAACAACTTTAGTCACGCCTTCGTCAGTCAAGCAGGAAACAAAGAGTACGTAAATTAGTAATCGCTCACCTAGAAGGAATCGGATAGTTTTTTATCAACAGCTGCTAAGCCTCGTATCACGCGCTTGTGACTCATATACGACGTTACACACGGTTGCCAAACTGTAGCGTTGGAGAAGCCAAACGTGAGGAAATATTGGCGCAAGTGTTCACTGTCGAGGTACGCGATAGCAGTTTGCAGTGTTGCCAGACGTGGTGCTGGCAGAGAAAACGAAAATACGGCAGGGACCACGTATATTTTTCACGAATTTTTTTTTCACTGACTTGTTTCAATGCCATACGTGCACACGTGTACCTCTGCGACTTTACTTCTTTGTCAGTGGTAGGATGTTTTCAACTCTTTTCCTATTGGTGCTCTGCCCCGGCGTGCGAATTCAGGTTTTTTTTTCTTAGCCGGCTGAGAAAGGAGGGGGGGATGAATACACCTACATATATCCGGCAAGTAAAGCGGAAGATCCAGGGGTCCGTCCCCGGAAAAATTTGGTTTTCAAGATGCAAATTTGTGTTATTTAAGCGTTTTTCGTACCTAAATACAACATACATCGCTAGCTGAGAATGCATTTTTTTTTCAGAGAAAATTTGTTTTGAGAGCGAAGTATTTTACCAAGACAAAAACATCAAATCCGAAGTCTTAGCCTCTGTAATATATTTACACACACATACACACATATATAAATTATCAGGAGTAATAATTTTAAATAATTTAATGCATTTTAGGGGGGAAATCACTTTCCTTGGCAGGGTAAGAATTTCCATGACATGAACCAGGAAAAAAGGCATCCTCCCATTCATTCGCACACTGCTCCGTTTAATTCACAGACATGTTGTGTCGCAGTAATCATATTCTCATTGGAACAGTAAAACGAGCGAGGCCTCTGTACTAAGAGACACTGCTAATTACCACGAAGGATGGCTGCAGATGTACAGTACATGTAAGACAGGGAAACGACTAGGCGCAAAAATCCTTTCAGCCAAAATCAGTGGCTATGCGTGTTGCTAAACGCCATCTTGTTTAGAACGGCATTCTTATTTCACCGGAGCAAAGGTTCATTTTACTACAGTTTAGAAAGGAAATGTGTTTTCTTAAGGGGCTGTTAGAACAGCGATAAATTCTGCCTCTAGCTGCGCTGCCACCACTTAATGGTTCTGAACAAATTCGAGACCATAATAAAATAATTTTTAAGTAAGTGTGGGTAAAGAGACGTAATTTAATTGAATTTTAGAGTGAAAAACAAACAAATTAGGCTCTAAAATTATCGACTTCATATAGCGAGGGACCCTTGTTTTTCGCGAAAAGAATTTTACCTCACTTTGTTTCAGTGCCTTACGTGCACATCAGCAGTTCTGCTTCGTGGTCTGTGATTGGATATTTCAACTATCACGAGTCTTGGTATTCTACCAGCAAATCACAGACATGTGGTGTTGCAGGAACGTTATATTATAATTGGCTCAGTCAAATGATATACGACTCTTCACACAGACACGCTGCCAATAACCGTGAAGCAGAATTGCAGATGTGCAGGTAAGGCACTGTAACTAAGTGAGGCAAAAATCTTTTCGCGAAAAACAGGAGTCCTTACCTATAACTTTATCTTCACGACAACTTTGTGCTTGGCCAGTTTAAACCCCTTAGCGATACTAGTGCAACAAACGGCAGAAACAGTCTTTGTCACACCAATAACATTGCGCTACAGACTAAATAGTAATACAGATGTGGCGGCTCATTTTATACGGGCGAACTTCGAAGCTTGTTGGCTGTCCGAGGCTGTTGATACCAGCCCCGTGTACGTTTGGTTCTTGTATGTTACGGCAGGTTTCCTATTGGCCTGGCTGCCGGCTAGAAAAGAAGTCGCCTTACGCCGATTGGCGATAGGCGTCTCCGCCATGTTGCTGGCCAGCGAAGCCATTTCGCCGGCGTGTGTGACTGAGTTGACTGTCCTGCACGCTATTTCACTTCTGTATTCCTAAATATTCTGTGATTAGTCTTTATAATATTGAGCCGCGGTGGTCAGACCTCTCGCCTCCGACCCACCTAAGCAATGCGGTTTTTGCCCCAGATTTTTCGCATGTGGAAACGAGGCGGATGTTGTTGGCCGCGGGTTTTATCGGGGCACTCCTGTTATCCGCCCCGCTCCACACTCATCTCACCCTTAACTCATCCAATCTTTGGGCCGGAGGGCTAGTCGAGCAGTCGGGTCGACCTTCATCCCGGCCTTCTCTCATACTTGTAATCCTGCCTGAAGGCGGGGACACGTAGCGGATTTTCATCTTCAGTAGAAGTAGTCTTACCGGAGGTAGTAAGGAGCGGGCGGCAATATGGCTTCAAGGCCGCAGAGAGAATTATCGTCGGCAGATGAGCCGGGGAGAGCAGGAAACATTCCAGAGCGAGGGGCAGAAGACCTCGTCGCAGCACTCAGGGTCGTCGAGTAGCGTTCCGTCCTCACGAGGATGTCTCAGGTTCAAGGACGCCTCAGCGTCTAGGCGTCGACTAGAGCATTGAGTTAGGACTAGAGCTATTTAGACTTCAAAACATGAATCAGTGGCGTGTTGTGAGGATTTGCAAGGTAACCTGGTGTTAACTCAGTACCATAGAGTAGACTAGAGACCCCTGTTTTTCGCGAAAATAATTTTGTCCCAGTTTGTTTCAGTACCTTACGTACACGTCTGAAATTGTGCCCCATGGTTATTGGCAGCATGTCTTTATAAAGTGATGCGTATCATTTGAATTAGCCAATTAAAATAACGTTCCTACATAGACACACGTCTCTGATTTACTGGTAGAAAACCAAGCCTCGTGAGATTTAAAATATCCAATCACTGACAACGAAACAGAATTGCAGATATGCGCGTAAGGCAATAAAACGAAGTGGGGCAAAATTCTTTTCGCGAAAAACCAGGTTCCCTGCTAATTAGAAATACAGATGTGAAATGACGTGGCGGCTTATTTGATACGGGCGAACTTCGCCGCTTATTGGCTGCCTGAGGCTGTTAATGTCAGTCCAGTGTATGTTTGGTTCCTACATGATACGGCAGGTTTCCTATTGGCTTTGCTGCCGGCTAGCAGGTCAGCCTCTTTACGCCGATTGGCGGCAGGCGTTTCCGCCATATTGCTGGCCAACGAAGCCATTCTGCTGGCGTGTAAGATTGAATTAGTCGTTCTACCAGCTTTTTCACTTCTATATCCCGAACTGTTCTGTGCCAGTACTGCACAGTCTCAGTGCGCGCAGTAGGAACCGCAGTAACAATCATACATCTGAGTCTAACATAACGTAATGCGGCCAGTTACGAGTTGGCAGCAAGGCACCCACTAAGTAGCCCGCCTCATGGCACACGTGTTCGTGAGAGTTAGGTATGGTGCTAAGGGCGACGTCGTATGGGCCATACAACGGTGCGTCGTCTCTACTTCGCGGGAAAACAAATTTCCTATGGAACTTTAAGTGGTGACCCTATTGTTTTATTTACGTAATCACTTTACTAAAGTCCAATGCATGGCCCTTAAGTGGTTTCATGCGTATCCGGTTAGTATATTTTCCGCTATAGCAGCCTGAAAACCCAGTTTTAACCCATTTGAACGTGCAGTAAAAGAGGATTTCTAATACGTGTGTTGTCCTGAAAGTACTTAAGGGCAGTCTTTTGAAGAGTGCGTTCTTTCCGTTGACAAACGGCGTGAACACACGTGTTTTAGTTTCGGTGTAAATACTTGTTCTTCAAACACGCTGCATCTCGATTTTATGGCAACGAGGCGTGCCCCTTAAATACGTGTTGTGACGTCAGCTACACAACACTGTCAGAGAGGCTGGCGTGTACACGAGCGAGTGCAACAAGTACAGTTGAGAACAAGCGTAGCTTACTTTGCTATACAGTCACCACACGTCACTGACCTGAATACATACATATGCAGAACGTCCGCTGTTTCGCCATTTAGATTAGTAGAGAATGGAAAAATTCGTGGGTTCACTGACGTGTAGGCTAGCCTGCAAGAATATATGTGACCTGAACCAGACAGCAGATGTTCATTAGCTGCTTGCTGTTAAAGTGATATACATCTGTATTAGTTACAATTTTATTATTGGCTCAGAGACTTCCAGAATGTGTCAAAAAAGTCAGAGGCAAACTGCGAAAGTGACACAAAATTACAGTTGTTGGAATTCTAGCTCGGGCCCAAATGAAAATGCGAATTTTTCAGTTTCTGTAGATTGGAGACCGGAATATATTTCCGAAAAGATTTTTGCACCAACGTGCACACCTGCAGCTCTGCTTCGTGGCCAGTGATTGGACGTCTTTATGTCTCAACGTATTGGGGTTTGACCCGCTAATCAGAGACGTGCTGTATCGCAGTAACCAGGGAGTGGCCATGCCGTATACTGCCCAGGCAAACACTTGAAGTCAGTGTATATGCCCTTGTTGCTTGAACGTTTATACACGTGGTCACTGTAGCCTATAGGGACCCCTGTTTTTCGCGAAAATAATTTTTCCCCACTTTGTTTCGGTGCCTTACGTGCACGCACATCTGCAGTTCTGCTTCGTGGTCAGTGATTGGATATTTTAACTCTAACGAGTCTTGGTATTCTACCGGCAAACCACAAACATGTGGTGTTGCAAGAACGTTATTGCGATTGGCTCAGTCAAATGATAGCCATAGACACACTGCCAATAATCATGAAAATGAACTGCTGATGTGCACATAAGGCGCTGAAACTAACTGGTCCAAAATTCTTTTCGCGAAAAATAGGGGTCCTTACGGCTATAAACGTTGTTTCCGCCATAAGAGACAATGTATTTTACTCGAAGTTTGAAGAGCAAGAAAGTAAACATGATTTAATGATTAGCAGATGTGCCGTGTTTATCTCAATCTACGTTGATTGCAGAAGAAAATTTTGAAATAAAATTTAGTCTCAACAACATGTTTGCTTTTTGAAACACATTTCTGTGAGTGCCGACGCCGCCAACTGTTTGTGCTTGGAAACCATTGTTGAACTAACTTAAAAATTTTTATGCTAGTTTCTGCTACTTATTTAACATTTTGTGTGCAAATTTGTTTGTTTTATTGCTATTAGCAGGCAGTTGCACATTACATTATGTCGTCATATTTTCAGGTTAGTTCGCTATGTTTATCTACATAGACAATTGTTTAACCACATAATTTACACTATGCAAATGTAAAACATGGTCTTTTTACTCATGAAATGTAACAGTAGCAGATGTATTTCTCGTACCTGTTCTTTCTTCACACCCGAATGCAACGCATGTAACCGATTTCATTCAAATGCGCTCATTCTACAGATATCAATACCATTCGAGGCGCTTACGAAAACCTTACTCGATCTACTCGATGCTGTGTGTTGGTCAACAATAACGAATTGTTTGCGCAAAACTGGCATATATACGTCAATTTCAAGGAAGTCCCAACATACCATCTCCTGTATACTCCTACCTCCATGGCAGTAACCTTGTTCAGACGCTCACAGTCAAGTAAGTGACGTCTAGACACTCTGCCAATAACGGCAATGGAACAAATGGTGCAAAAATCTTTTCGTGAAAATTACCGAGCCTTAGTTGACTTCATGGCTTGACCCCACATATTTTGGGGGCGGTTTCTTTAAACCAGTATCGAGTTATCGGTGATGTAAGACCTGACTAATTATCAACTAGGTGGGCAAGACTGTCTACTAACCAGAGGAATTACTCTGAAGCACTAGGTACATTAGCCGCTGACTATACACTTATGCTGAGTACACGTCGTTTGCCGTAAAAGCGTTTGTCCTAAACTGTACGGCAAACGCCTTAAGGTCAAACTCTTTAGGAAAAACGACGGGCCAGAAAGTACTTTTTAGGGCAAATGCCTTTTGGACAAACGACATCAGGCACACAACGGCGCAGAAAATACTTTTAAGGCAAACACCTTTTTGGTATATTACTTTAGGACAAAAGCCTTTAGGCTAAGGAATATGTGAGTGAATTTATTCAGGGATAACGTCTGTAGTAGGACAAACAACTTTAAGCAAACTCCTTATTAGCACAGACCTGGAAATGTCGCTTTTTCGTTTAGGCACAAGCTAGATTTCAAGTAACTGTAAGCTCGTGTAACTTTCGCAATTGGCCCTGGACTTATTTGACACGTCTTACAAGGCGCCGAGTCAATAACAAAGAAGTAACTAAATGCAGACCTATAGCGAGCAGCCAATGAGTAGCTGTTATTTGCTTCGGTACACATATATATTCTTGGAGGCTAGTCTACGGGTCAGCGATTTGCTTCATGGTAAACCGTTTAATTTCTGGTCATGGAAAAGTTAGCTGTCAAGGAAATAAACATTTTAAACAAAATTTCCAAACTGGTTTGTGATATCTGCTCTCGTTTTAAGTTTAAAATTATTGTAAAACAATTGAAATAGGCAGCTTGGCCTTAAGGCCATTCATTGTCTTTTATTTATTTCAAACAATAACAAATAATTCGAATATTTTTTTAAACCAATACTTTGAAAAAAATTTGAGACTGTGTACAGTCATACGATACACACTTTTGCCAGAGCGTTTTTCAAAGTAATGTACCGTTTGCTAGTAAAAAATTATTTTGCTCCATTTTGGCCTAATTTCACAACAATATATATAATATTTCAAAGGCAAAAATATAAAAATCCGTTTGGTACATTGCAACAGAAAAACTCTGATACAAACTGTGATATATTTGAAACTGTACGAATGAATTTTTGAAATACGTTTTAATTATCGTTAAAAATTTAAAGAACGAGGCCTTAAATACTGGGTTCGGCACCGTAGTTGTCACGGCGCACCACGCCCTTTAGGCCGCAAATTGCAGACTACAGCTTCGGCTGGCCAAATCTTTGTCACCCTTGTCGTCACCCATTGTATGGTTCCGCTCTGTTGCCTAAGTGAGACAAGATGTGTGGGTGCAGATCTGAGCGCAACTTTATCAGGTATCCCTTGAACTTTACCAGTTACCCTTTCACTCTTGCAAAAGAGGAGCGCTTGTCGTTGCTCGTTAACAAGGCGTGATAGATAAATAAGCGCTGAATTCTTTAATTGAGATTTACCTTTTTTGAAAGTCAATATAGAAAAAACTACAAGACAGCAGTCCTTGATAATTATATTTGCCAACTTTATGAGCAAACATTTACCCGAAATGATGCTTTTGTTAAGCGTGATCTCCTGCGCCGCAATTAAATGTACGACATTTTGGCGTCAGAGATTGTCCTTCAGATATACGTTAATCAAGAAAAACTGTTGCTTAGAAAGTTGGCAAAAACTATTGGCTAGGATTTTTTTTTTTAAATAGGCTTCGAGAAACCAACAATTCTGTGCTGATGATTTTAGCGCTGAATTATATACCATGCGGTTCACCTCTGTTTCCGACGTTTTTTTTTATTTTCATATTTGTACCAGATATTTCTTTTCTTATTTTAAACATAAATTTTGACTAAATCTCCCTCTTAGGAAATTTTTGTGTCTTTCATAGTTTTTGCGTAATGATTCGTAAACGTCAAAATTTGCATTTTACGGTTTTATGTACGCCACTAAAACCAACTGACATACCAAACCGAAAAAATTCACAGTGTATAACATTATTGTACGCTATGATTTGACACACAGAAAAACATAGAAAATATATTTTTCTATTTTTGAATAATTGTTAAAATTTTCAAATTTTCATTTCCAAATTGAGAATTTTATGTTAAATTCAAATTTTTTTTTTGTATTTAAATATGCCATATCATAGCATACAACATTGTTATACACTGTGATTTTTTTTGCTTGGTTTGTCAGTTGGTTTTAGTGGCTTACATAAAATCGTAAAGTGCAAATTTTGACGTTTACGACTCATTACGCAAAAACTATGAGAGATACAAAAATTTCCATAGAGGAAGATTTTATCACAATTTATGTTTAATATAAGAAAATAAATATCTGGTACAAATATGAAAATTAAAAAAGACGTTGAAAACAGAGGTAAACCGCGCCCTTAAGGTAGCAGCCTGGCTGGACGTGTTTTGCGCGTTCGAGTCCAAGCAGTGAAGAAGCGGCAAGGAAAATACAACACGCTCTTCGCTCCTCATCCTAGTCTCTAGACGCAAGTCACTGAACTGGTGTGCTGACTTCTCACCGACAACTACTCTCTATACCACATCCTGTAATGACCCTATCATTTTGAACGTAATATTAAATATAAAGTCGTGTGGTACCCAACGACGCTTTCTTTTCTTTTATTTTTTTAATATTCTGAACCAAGACTGCCGTGCCTAAAGAGGACAGCAAAAACACAAATTTTCGACGAAAATTTTGGTGCGTGTAACGGTCTTTAGATGTTGTTCCTAACAGACATCTTTCACGTACATTAAGTTGTTTTCGAATAAACTCGAGTGAGCCGCAGTTCTACATAACGTTTGACTGCCTGAATAGGCGACCACCGTAAGAGCATTCAAGTGGTCAGAAACGAAAATATTTAAAATGTAATTAGGCTGCTTATGAGTATGCCTATTCAAATTTTTTTGTTTTGAAACGCAAATTTCCAAATTGCGTTACATTATACCATGTTGATTTGCATTTTAATTAAGTCACCAGTACAAGATGCAGATGTTTTGATGGATAGTGACCCATGTTTTTCGCGAAAAGAATTTTTCCCCGGTTTGTTTCAGTGCCTTACGTGCAGATCTGCAATTTTGCTTGATGGTTATTGGCAGCGGGTTTATGTGAAGAGTCGTGTATCATTTAACTGAGCCAATTACAATAACGTTCCTGCAACACCACACGTCTGTGATTTGTCGGTAGAATACCAAGGCTCGTGACAGTTAAAATATCCAATCACTGACCACGAAGCAGAACTGCAGATGTGCACGTAAGGCACCGAAACGAAGTGAGACAAAATTCTTTTCATGAAAAACAGGGACAGGGGTTCCTATTAATAGAAATATGTGTGTAAGATTTTACGTATTATACATTTTACTATAAAATTTAAAATAAAGGTAGCCAAATAATAAGTAGAGCCCGGAAAAATTCGCGGGTTCACTGAGCTGTAGGCTAGCCTCCAAGAGGATTTGTGAAATCGTACAGACAGCGGCTGTTTATTAGCTACTCGCTACCATAGTTAAATGGGCCTGTATTCAGAGACAGTTTAATTATTGGCTCAGCTACTTCCAAGACGTGACGAGGAAGTCAACGGCCAATTGTGATCGTGATACAGACCTGTAGTTGCTGGAACTCTAGCTTGCGCATAAAAGAAAACGCGAATTTTCCTGGGCTCTATAAATAAGTCACTGACTGAAGGGGAAAAATGTTCTTGTTTCATAAATATTTCTTCATAGAGTTACTACTACTTAAATGAATACTTCAGCCAATGCATAGTAATTTGACTATATTTTATACTAAATTTTGCATTTCATGAAATTTAATTTACAAATATACTTTTTTTGTTTAAAAAGTGTACCGACAAAGATTATTTTACAGTTAGTTTCGCGATTCAGAAAAAAACAATTAAAACCCTTAAAATTCACTTAAAAAAAATGTTCCAGCAGTTGAATAGCCTTAAAACGTAACTCCGACGAGACTTAGCGAGGAATTCTTAGTACTTAACGACTTACCACTGGAGGTAGGTTGGGGGAACTTAACGGACGACTTTTAACTCCTCGCGGCGTGAAAGATGAACACATGTGTCCGGGTTGTCCTTGTTTGGTTGGTGAAGGTCGTCAAGTTCTCGGAGGAAAACCCACAAGTAATTCTGGGCCGAGAAGATAGAGTTTCTAGGTGGGGAAGTGCTGGTCTGCGAATGTATTACATAGTTATAGACAGGAAAATTTAACTCTCACGAGCCTTGGTATTCTATCGGCAAATCACAGACGTGTGTTATTGCAGGAACGTTTTTGTAATTGGCTCACTCAAATGATATGTGGCTGTTCATATAGACACGCTGCCAATAACCATGAGGCAGAACTGCAGTTGTTCACGAAAGGCGCCGCCGAAACAAAGAGAGGCATAATTTTATTCGCGGAAAAAAAAGGGGGTCCCTAGCCGCCACACAAGTAAATTACACCACACAGAACATTGGGGCCAACGTAATAAAATATTATGTTCTGTTATGTACAGGAAAGTGAAGTCTAGCCTGTTGCCAAATATTAACGCGAAATAAGCTGGTCCTCTATTAATTAAAAATATTTATGGCCGCCTTAGACATTATTAACTTTTGAGTACGGCACTGTACAGAAAAAAACTTCGTACTATTACTAGAAAAAGGTTGTAAACTGAAGTCATAACATGTATTAGTGTAGGCACGATATCAAGAATGTCACAGATAATTAAATTGGTCTATATTTCCCAAATACCCGTGGGGACTAGAAGGATGCATTTATGTGAGTAGAGTGTTTGATGTGTAAAAAATAACCTCCGCTGATCTGACACATATTACAAAATATTTTGTACTTTTACAGAAATTGTCTTGGAAACTGGTGGGCAAAACAAAAAAAAAAAAAAAAAAAAAAAATTGTGCCACTTCACACAATTGGTAAACATACAAGAATTGAGTTATTTGTAACTATACAAATATTTTAGTAAATTTCCAGACACATTTTTGTATTTCCAAGGATTTCTTCTCAAGTATACAATATTTTTGTAAACTATAAACATTTTAATATGTATTTTGTATTTTTTTGTGAAAATACAAAACATTTACTGTTATCTGTAGATTTTTGATATACTTAGGTTGCTTTGTTCATATCAAGAAGTGGTAATAAACTACATATAATTTGAAAGGAAAAAGTAAACAGGGTTTAAAAGTGCTCGGTTTTTCCAGAACATCCTACACCAAGTTCGTTAGAACGTCGCTCTTCTTAACAGGCTTGCAGCCATTGAGTTTAAGTGGAGAAGCAAAACTAAAATTAGATAAATCTCAAGTGACATACTTTACTCGTTCAGTCAAGTGCCAATCATCGTGGAGGTGTTGCACGAGAAGGAAACTTATGTCTGTAACTGTACCTAGTCAGTGACAATTTAACCCAGTGTCTTCTTACTGATTTACCAGATCTATTGAAGATCTATCTCTTATGCATGACTGGTTTGTAGTGATATGCCACCGAGTGCAGGTGCATTGCTTATTATGGCTATAAGTAGAGATGATAGCTTATCGCGGGAAAACTTGACTGTTTGTTGGGTTTCAACGTACATTCAACTACAAAAATATTACTGGCTTTATTTAGCTTGGACAGTGGAACCTCGTTAATACAAACCCTGTTAACACAAAGTTCCCATTAATACAAAGTGATTTTTATTCCCCTTGGAATGGGAGAAGA
Source organism: Medauroidea extradentata (assembly GCA_003012365.1). Taxonomy (NCBI): domain Eukaryota; kingdom Metazoa; phylum Arthropoda; class Insecta; order Phasmatodea; family Phasmatidae; genus Medauroidea; species Medauroidea extradentata. Next base: position 32,384 of record PNEQ01005688.1, read on the forward strand.
AATGAAATAATTACTTTAATGTTCAATAAAAATGTTGTTTCTGCATTAAACCAGGCAATATCAAGTTCTCAAGTAAAAGAAAGTCATTGCGGTGAAAAGACTATTTGATTTGTGGGGATAAAGAGAGTGGCCAAAATTTTAGAAACATTTTAAGGTTTTAGTGAACACCTGTTTATATAAACCTCAGTATTACAAACAGCCAAAATTTTGGTCCCTTCAGGTTTGTATTAAAGAGGTTTGACTGTACTTGGAGTTGTTACCCTATTTGACTGAGCCAATAAATATCCCACTCTTGTAATATTTGATACCAGTTATTGGTCTGCAGACAGCTACGTTGTGTCAGATGTATGTTACTCAAGCATACGTGCCACAAGAAACTACAGTGTTTTCAAAGGCATGTTTGCACAAAAAATGTCCGCAATATACCATCATTAGAGACCCGGTAATTTCGCGAATTCATTTGAGAAGACGTCAGGTTTTAAACTTCTGTACACGTTAATTACTTTCCCGATTGGGTCGCTGTTACTGAAACTCATTCTAAAGGACTGTGAACCAATAGCAGATCTGGTGACAGGTCGTTGAACCCGCGAAAATTCCGGGTCTCTGACCATCATCACTAGCTATAAGTAGCCTCGGTAAAAAAACTGCTCACGCCAAAATATTTTAGTATTACAACAATCCCCTAGCAGATATATATTTATTCCTGAACGAACGAGTCAATGTTTTCCTCCCGTCTTGTATGTTGTGTTGTACAATGAAGACAATTACGATAGGAAACAGCCGCCACGACTGTCAATATGGGCGATGTGTACACAGCACATGCAGATGCCAGACGTAGAAGTCATCGAGTGTCACGTGCTACTGCGTCATAGGCACCTTTGTGTGTCCTGATAACAAAACAGCTCACCCACATCCTCTCTTCACCTACCCGGACGATCTATAGCTAGGGACCGACCACAGTTCTAGGTACGCAAGGCTCTCATTGTGGTAATAAACCTTCTGAGGCCAGATTTTTTCCACGTTTGTGTGACTTTGCATCCACAGAATTTGATAGCTAGGAACAGATAGTTTCCGCGAAAAGATGTTTGCATCACTTTCGAGTCAGTGCCTAGAGACCTGAAAAGTTAGCGTTTTATTTTGTGCACAAGCTAGGATTAAAACAACTGCAAGTTTGTATCACTGTCCCGACTGGCCCTTGACTTATCTGATAGCTAGAGGTACGCAAATTTCGCAGTTACATTCCAGGTCAGTTTGAACGCCAATTATGTATAGTTAATTGTCATATCTGTGACTTGCAGGCGGCTGTTATGAAACGCGTTTGACTACTGCAAGCCAGTAGTAAATAAGGAAATACGTAATGCGAAATGCTATCACTTGCTACCTGCTTGTACGGTTATAAGCCAATAGATTATCGATTGTGGCCAGTGGGTGTATACGACTAACAAGTCTAGGCTGCTGCCAGATGAATCCGCGAAATTGACGTACCTATACTGATAGCTAGAGGCACGAGTATTTCGCGTATTAATCTGGTAGCAGCCTAGACTTCTCAGTCTTATACACACACTGGCTACGGTCGAATGTATATTGGCTCCTAACCGTACAAGTGGGTATATACTACTGGCTTGCAACCTCCAAAGACGTGTTAAAACAGTTGTCGTCTAATCACGGAAGATACAGTGATATACAGGTTATTAGCGATCAACCTGACCTACAATCAATACGCGAAATACTCTTGCCTCTACTGATGCATGGATATGATGGTTTATGGCGGGAATATTTGACTGTTTGATAGGTTTCAACGTACTTTTAGCTTATCAAAAGCTCACTGCCTGTTTCCTATACGTGGAGCTGTTACCCTATTTGACTGAGCCAATAGGAATCCCACTGTTGCAATATTTGATTGCTTTTATTCGTCTGCAGACATCTAGGTGGTGTCAGACGTATATAACGTAATCATAACACTCTAAATCTGAATTAGTGAATATTCACTTATTCACGTCGATTGATGGAGCAGTTTCAACCGACTGAATCAGTGAGAAACCCCTGTGAAATCTGTGACAATTCACTGATTCCGATAAAGAGTGCCAACATTCCACAAATTAATTAGTGAATGTCGACAGATTGTCCTGCAATTTTTCACTTATTCAATAAATGAAATCTGTTCTTTGAAAACAACTGGAAAAACCTGTTAATATTAACTGATTCACTTATGATATGTTGGCACTCTTGAAGGAAATAAGTGAATATTCACAAATTAAAAATTGACTACTTTCCCTGACACAAATTGTTGAAACTGCTCCATCCATCAACGTGAATCTGTGAATATTTACTAATTCAGATTTAGAGTGTACATGTTGTAAGAAGCTACAGTGTTTTCAAGGGTATGTTGGCACAAAACATTTTCGCGATATACCATCATCTCTGCTGATACCTCTTGGAGGGTACTCAGATAAGAATAAAGAAGCAACCAAATGCATGTCTAGGGCCATGAATTTTTCTCGAAAATAATTTTGCCCCAATTTGTTTCAGTGCATTACGTTCACATCTGCAGCTCGGATTCGTTGTTATTGACGGCGTGTCTTTGTGAAGTGACGTGTCTCATTTGATTGAGCCAATCATTATACTATAGCACCACAAGTCTGTGATTTGCTGGTAGAACCTCAAGACACGTGAGAGTTATGGGCCCGAGTTTCTTCGCATTTAATGTCAATTATTTTTAAAAACACAAATGGGTGCCGTTATCGTAAAATCGCTTCGTAACTTTGTTATGACTGATTTAAACTGCACACACTAATTTTGTTGAATCATAAGACTGCAAAATAGTTGCTAATTTGTTAATTAACTAAATTTTCTTTTAACTGATAAATTAGCTATACTCATCATACAATTTGTCTCGAAAAATTACATTGCATAGTAAAACCAGTTCGCAAAAAAGTTACGAAGCAATTTTACGATATCGACTTTCGTATATGGATTAAAAAAATAATTATCTCGTAAGCCGAGAAACTTGGACCCAAGCCCTTAAAACGTCCAGTTACTGGCTATGAAGCAGAACTACAGATATGCACGTTTTACGTGCAAACTGGGACAAAATTATATCCGCGTGAACTTTATAGCACTTCAAATTATTATAGCCACGATTGTATGGCGAAAAAACTCCTGCCAATTACCATGAAGCAGAATCGCAGATGTGTACGTAAGGCACTGAAACAAACTAGGGGCATAATTATTTTCGCAAAAATCAGAGGTTCCTAGTAAAGAGTTATGTTTTCACGCAATAATGGTTGCATGTAGCGCAGTGGGGTAGTGACGTGGAAAAATACGGACAGACCAATCCTCTCACTCCCTCTGAAGGACCACACTAGCGTTGCTGATAGGCGGGGTTAAAGTGGACGTCTGGCTGTGACAAAACACTGAAACATAGGTAAATATTGTAAATACTTCAATGAAACTTTTACAGGCGATTATAATAAAAACAAGTGCCTAATCTACAAAATTTTAAAATGATGGAATAAATAGTTTGCGTATGATTGAGGATACGATAAGCATTGTGCCATGAAGTCACTGATTGGCTAGTAGTTGTATCTATGGAGCGGAAGGGGGAGGCACGTCGCTGTCCGCAATTTTCATCACCATTTTTTAAATTTTTTATTTGTACCAGATATTTTATTTCCCTTATTTTAGACACAAAATGTGACTAAATTTGGCTCTCATAAAAAATTTTTATATCTCATAGTTTTCGCGTAATGACTTGTTAAAGTCATATTTTGCATGTTTCCGTTTTAAGGACTACACTAAAACCATCTGATACACCAAACCCAAAAAGGATGAAGACATTGCCGGCTACAATGTTATGCTCATAAAATAAAGAATAACAATTATTTACATTAAAAAAATGCTTAAACTACGAATAAAATTTTTAAAAATTCAATAATTCTTTTAAAAAACCAAACAATTTTTATTCTTTGTTTTATGAGCATGATATTGTAGCCTGCAATATCTTTATCCACTGTGATTTTTTTTTAGTTTGGTGTATCAGTTGGTTTTAGTGTAGTCCTTAAAACGGAAACATGCAAAATATGACTTTAACAAGCCATTATGCGAAAACTACGAAAGATGAAAAAAATTCATAAGAGTTATATTTAGTTACATTTTGGGTCTAAAATAAGAAAAAAATGTCTGGTACAAATAAAGAAAAAACGGTGATGAAAATTGCGATAGACCTCGCCCTCATGAAGCACTTTTGTAGCGGGAGTCTGACGCGGAAAATATTCGCATGGCAATATACTTCTCCATATTGGGCGAAGGCTCACCTATACGAAGGGTTAGTCCACACGAGGTTAATAAGTCGACATGAAGTTGCTTGTATTGATTGAACTGTGAAAAGTAATGATCGGAGAAAACGTCAATTTTATTCTTCTTACATGCGCAGAGATAAATATAACACAAGTAAAATAGAACAGTTAATTAAAGTGACTCCTGCACTTTGGCGCATCGGATCTGATACCCTACGTCCTCGTTAAATGCAAGGTATTGTATTATTTGATCTCACATCATTATAATTGGTAACTTAAATCTCGAATACTTACAATTGCTGTGCAGGCTTATATTAACAGTAATGAAAAATAAATAGAGTAATCGTTTGATAACATCGTTTAAACTAGTCAGTAAACGGTACTTGGCACCCTGGGCTTGCAGTTTTTCCCGGTAGTTTGAATTGTATTATCTTCAGTAATTTGTATTATAAAGTTTTGCATGATGAATTTACTAGAAGTAAAGATGAAAAGGCTACTAGGATAATTTTAACGGAGTTTGTAAGGTTACGTTTTATTTTCTTTAAGATTTTTGGAATGACTGTTTTGCGTATAGCAGAATTATTTACGGATAACAGACGATAGTCTTGTATAGCCAAACAGATTAATGTAAAAAAAAACGGTCGTTTCGGTGAAGATGCTGCGTTAAGTTTGAGAATGTATTTACCAGTGTGGTAAATTTACAAAAAATGTTTTACTGTTCAGTTGTGTGCAAGCAGTTGACGTGTTAATTCGGCTCAGGTATAGGTTGTTCAGCATAAAGTAAGCACTTTTGATACCCCAGTTACTTTACTCTTCTCAGATAATGTATACTACTTAACAATCAAAGTCTACATATTGTACCGTAATAAAAAGTTAACGTAAGGTTAATTCTACCACAGGTTAGAAAAATCAATGTTAAAACTTTGACACAGGGATAATTTTTACCGTTTGAGCGCTGATATCGGTAATGGGTGCAAACTGACCAATTACAGTGATTTCATGAATTTAAGGTATATTAAGTTGATCACTTAAAACGCTATATTGCTTTGTTTTCACTTGAAAAGTAAGTTAAATGACTTATATCATTTCCAAGCCTTATTTAAATTATATTTTATTGCAGTTTCGTATTTTTCTTGTCCCTTGGCGATAGCAGCCCAACTAGCGGCAGAAATTTTCTCTGTGCCAAACTCTCCCATAAGAAAACAGGTTTTCTTTCTAACCTGTACTAGACGTAACCTTAGTTAACGACACAAGTACCAATAAGTAACGTTTTTAATTATTATTATTATTATTATTATTGTAGGAAATATGTTCTTCAAACGTGCTTACTTTACTGTGAACCGCCTATACACGCGCAAAAAATTTTGCACGAACTTGTTCCATTGCCTAACGTATAATTCTGCAGCTCTTCTTCGTGGTTATTGACAGCGTGTCTTTGTGAAGTAAAGTCTCTCATTTGACTGCACCAATCAAAATTAGGTCATAGTGACAACATACGACTGTGATTTGTGGGTAGAATCAGTGGCGGCTCGTGGGTTGTTGCCAGGTAGAGCTGCAGTTACCAAGAGCTGTACAGGGATTTGCGCTGGTTGACTCTACATCCACTGACACGCTGATGTGCAGGTGCCCCTTACTACTGTGTGGTCACAACATATCTAGTAGCCGGAGAGTCTACGGCGCGTTCATCAAGAGTGTACAGTTCCGACTATCTGCAGCCCCACCTGGCAACAACCCACGAGCCGCCGCTGAATAGAATATCAAGAAGCTGAGAGTCAACAACATCCTATCCCGCTAAACATGAAACACAGCTGCTGATGTGCACATAAGTTTATTAAAAATTCTTTTCTAGAAAGTCAGGTGTCTGAACTTATTAGCTAAGAAGTTGGAGAGACATGCTTGCAGTTTCTCTTCTGTGCACGTGGCTGTTCTGCGGCGGCGCGACCCGCTTCTCGCCGACAATAGGTGGCCCTGTGCCCTCGTCGTACACACCTTCTCGGGAATGTAGAAGGAAGGGGGAGGGGGAGGGAGTGTATTAGCGTTCATGGGAACCTAGGCGGCTCGGCCCGGAAAAGAGAAAGTGGTTCGCGAAGCTGTATTCAGAACACCTTCCCCCTTCATCAATTCTTCTTGTATGCTGACGATGTCCTTGAAGACTCCGACTATCCCCTCACTCCGCCGCCGCGCCGCGAACTATATTGAAGGATACTCACGTGGAAAAAGTGCATAATTTTATATTTGCAAGGCGTAGTGTTCGTTTTACAGACATCACTTGTGACTACATTTTCCACTTGTCAACATTTTTTTGTTCTCATAGTTTTTCCATAGTGGCATGTCAAAGCCAGAATTTGCAAATTATGGTAACATAGGAATAACAGTAACCAAAAGATATACTCAAATGAAATAATTTACAATGAAATTAGATATTACGGGCCATATGCTAAAATTTTTGAAGCAAACAATAGTGTTCCATTCTAATTTTAAGAAATGAAATAATGACAATTACTTTATATTTAGCCATTTAAAAATAAGACAAAAGGACTTCAATGTATGTTTTAAATTTTTTAGCATGTGGACCATAATATCTTATTCCAGAGTAAATTATTTAATTTGAGTTTTTTTTCTCGTTATTCTTGTTCCTATGTTCCCGTTATTTGCAAATTCTGACATTGAGGGTGTTCAAGTGCGATAAAATCATGATTTTATATTTTTATGAAATAGTGTTAATGTTGTTGACAATGCTTGTGAGTACAGTTTCCTCTTACAAGACATTTTTAGTTCGCATAGTTTTCTCATAACAGAGCGTCAAAGACAAAATTTTCTTGTTACGCTGCCATGCAAATAGCGAAAACTAATCGATATACTTAAATAAAATAATTCACTCTAAGCTAACATCCCATGAGCTCTGCAGTAAAACAGTTTAAAACCCACAACGTAATATTTTTAATGTTTTAAAATGATCGCAAAAGTACAAAAAAATTGCAAATTCAACATTTTTGAAAACATAAAAATAATTCATGGCATATTTTTGAATGTTTTATTTCGTAGCTCATGACATGTCATTTCACCGTGAGTTATTTCACTCTGACGCAAAATTATGATTTATTACACTTGAATTCCCTTAAGGCTAGGTTTCAGTCACCATATTGAATTTTATTATTTTTCCTTTTTTTTTTTTTTTTGGAAATCTGGGAAGAAAAATGTTAAACATGCGATTATACCGCAAATTATATTTATATTTCGCTACAGTACAGACCTTGCGATTTAGCTGTTTGCATATAATTACGCCGCAATTTATCGGGCAAATTATGAATATAAAAAATTTGGCCACACAAATTGCGGCGTAATTATAAGTTAACAGCTAAATCGCAAGATCTATACTGTAGCGAAACGTAAGTAGAATTTGATATATAATCGCATATTTAACATTTTTCTACTTATAATTCCAAAAAAGTGAAAAATAATAAAATCCAATATGACGACCGAAACCGAGCCTTAACATGCTGCTATGGGCAAACTATGAGAGCGTCTAGTATGCCTTACATTTAGAAACAATTCTAGTTTTAATATCCCAACTCGTAGGTTGCACAAATTCTCATGACACTTTTATTTTACTCTTGCTCGAACTTATATAACAAATAAAAGCACCCCAAATCATGATCTAAGTTATGGCATACGTGCAGTTCCTGTTAGCCCTTCAGCTCTGATGGTATAAATATCTATATTTTGCTCTATGATCGGCAGAGCGGAGCTGAGACAAGAACGCAGCTAGCAACTGCATGTCATCAGCCGAGACCACGGTCGTAGAAGAACAGGTCTGGACACTCGACTATCTACCAATATATTTTGCTTGACACCCTTGTTGTATGGTTGTAGTTCGTCAAGTTACCGAGAATGGTGTACTTTTTGGCTCTCTATTCCGGGCGGTCCGACTCAAACTCCGTCCACTTTTTTCCATTGTTAAATTTATAAAGTAAATAAAGATTGCTGGAGCCTTTTCTTAAATTTGTGAGCGAAGGAAGTATTTCATAAATTGACAAAGAATACGTTTTGATAAATTGTTTATCTTAGTGGAAAGGAAGTGGGCGGAGTTTGAGTCCGACCGACCTAACTGAAGCGCCAATAAACACAATATTCTCGGTAACTTGATGAACTGCAGCCAAAGAACAAGGGGGTCAAGTTTCCAGGCGAGTGTCCAGACATGTTCTTCTACGGCCGTGGCCGAGACAGATTACACACAGCATACACTTGTGAATCTGGTTATTGGCAGCGTCTCTTCGTGTGGAGGCCTCTCTCATTTGATTGAGCCAATCAGGACAAGGTTACTGTGACACCACTCGTCTGTGATTTGCTAGTACAAACATTCCCAAAAACTTCTGTACATTCACGGATATATTTACAGAAAAGATCTGCGAATATATGGAAGTGGCTTTCGTAACTTTTTTACTACGAAAATTTGTTCGTATTGTCAGTTTGCGGATGTTTGGCCATAACTTTCCATAAACTCATGGAAATATGTTTCTACAAATTTAAAGCATATTTTACTGTGTTTCTTTAAAAAAAAATGCTGATATATATTAATGATGGGCACTATAACTCCTACAATTAATGTGCATGCTCGCTATGGTGCGAAACGAAGAGAAGACAAGGCAAACTAAGATAATAGAAGCGAAGCACTGCTTCCTGGTTTTCCACACTTCGCGAAGAGAAGAGATGCGGAGCGACGAGCGATACAGACAAGGAATCGTGCAGTTCTGCTTCGTGGTCTGTGATTGGATATTTTAACTGTCTCGAGCCTTGGGATTATACCGGCGAATCACAGACGTGTGGTGTTGGGGGAACGTTATTGTAATTGGCTCGGTCAAATGAGATACGGCTCTTCACATAGACACGCTGCCAATAACCATGAAGCAGAGCTGCAGTTGTGCGCGTAACGCACTGAAACAAACTGGGGCAAAATATTTTTCGCGAAAAGTTCACGGCTCTATTAATAATAAATGTCACAAGAAACTACAGTATTTTCAAGGGTATGCTGGTACAACATATTTTCGCGATATACCATCATAATCTCCAAGTTCATGCGTCAGTGTCGTCCTTATCGCTTATTCGTCTCTTGGGCGTAAGCGTATATCTGGGAAACAGCTCCCGGTGGGCAGTGAGTGCCCTTGACAGGAAAGGCGTGGAGGTTGTGGGAGGAACTTGACCCGCGACCTCTCGATGCGAGGACGACCAACGGGACGGCGGACCCAACCATGGGCGTGGAGCCCCTTCCCTGCGCCGAGGACAACCGCCCCAGTTCACCTTTCCCCCAGGATTCCGTCCCTCACGAAGACGTTTATAATAAGAAGAGTCTTGGATGTTTTCGAGAATTCATTTGAGAAGAAGTTAGATTTCAAACTCATGTTCAAGTTAATGATTTACGGGGATGGGGTCACTGTTACTGGAACTCTTCCTTGAGAACTGCGTACTAACCCTGCATGAAACATTGACTGACTTCCACGTTACATTGTCATATGTACTGTACAATTGATAGGGACCGGAAGTTTTCGCGAAAACTTTTTTGCCCCAGTATGTTTCAAGTTTCAATGCCTGACGTGCACATCTGCAGTGGTTATTAGCTGTGTTTATATGTGCAGAGTCACGTTTCAATTAACTACACCAATCAGAACAAATTTAACAGCGGCACCACACGTATGTGATTGGTGGGTAGAATATCAAGACTCTGCGAGTTAAAACATCCAATCACTGACCACGGAGCAGAGCTGCGTATGTACACGTAAGGCATTGAAACATGGTGGGCAAAAATCTTTTCGCCAAAACTTCCTGGGTATAGTTATAAGCCAATGAACAATCGACAATGCCCAGCTCGTGTATAGGACTGAGAAGTCTAGGCTGCTACCAGATGAATATGCGAAATGCTCCTGTCTCTAATAATTGTCCACTCACTGGAGCACCAGACATTGTACAAGTTGCTGAAGACATAGTGTCTACAGGACTGTGCTGTCCACCCGATAGGTCGTTGAACCCACTATATTTCCGGGTCTCCAATAATTAGCAGTAATGGTGATATATCGCCGGAATAGTTGACTGTAATTATATTCATTTCTGACTTTTGCTTTCGTTACTGATGAGTCTCTTTTTGACTGGGCCAATGATAATTCTGGTGTACTACGATTGAACGTCTGTGATTTGTCTGTAAACAGCTAAACTGTGCCACATAATCATCGTACAATCATACAAAGCGTAGAACGCTACACTGGTTTGAAGAATATCCTGGAAGGAAAGCCTCTCTAATAAAAAAAGAAACCAGGTGGAGTAAAGTAGAACGTTTACTGAGTTACATGGCCAGGTTTGTGCACTGACCAGGTTATATCTTAAAGCTTGCAAGCAAGTTAGATTCTCGTGACTTGTTGGACGCATGGAAACTCTACTCTAATTACACTCTAAAAAATAGTTTGTAAATTTACCAGACGTGCGTATAGGAACGCTAAGAAAGTAGGTATAGTAGAATAGTTTCCAAGACATACATGGTAGCACTCCTAAACCTAATTATAAAACAGTCAAATGCATACTAAAGTTACCAGACTTGTATTGTAACAAATGTAAACGTTTGCATATTTACAAGACGGAAGTATGGTAACTGCCCCATATTGCGTCTGGGATAATATCTTCCTAAACATTTTAGGAAGTTTTTTTTATAGTGTACTGTCTGAACGTCTCGGGGTAAAATGTTGCCCTTTTCTGGTTAACCCAGTAAACTAAATCAAGAACAAGAAAATTGTGTGCATTTAACGATCTGAAGTTATAATCTACAGTCCTGTGGCACAGCCATCTTTAGTAGAAGGCCGCGGCCTTATATCTGGCAACCCTGGCAGGAAGGGTTATTTTAACACTTCTTTGTCTCGCCAATGGCTGTGGCTTCCCTTGATTCGCCGGTATATAGAGCAGAATAACGAATCTGGTACAGCCATTGTCTTTGGAGAGCTAAAATAAGTGTTAAATTGACTCTTCCTCCAGGGTTGCCAGATCTAAGGCCGCGGCCTTCTACTAAAAATGGCTGTACCTGTGTACATTCTCGCCTCAGTAATTCAACAACAAGCTGCTGTCCCTAAGACAAATCAATTTTTTCATTTTCAGTCAAGTTAGAACGATATTCGTTTCTCTGTACCCTACGCGTTTCATATTCATCTAGAAAACTTCAGAGAGTGTGTATTAAACTGTATTTTTTTTTATTATCGAGTAGAGAGTTAACCTGATGGTAGGGTATCACACTACGAGAGGCAGACTTTTAGTCTGGGGGCCCACAGGTTTCCTGAGAGATTATTTGAAGTAAGAATCTACGATGGAGCAGCGACAGAATGCAAGGGAGAGAGAAAAGGGGGTTTCCCAAAAAAAAATTTAGGCCGACGGCAACATCCGTAACGTTCCCTAACATGCGGGAAACTAACCAGGGTCGTCTTGGTGAGAGGCGACGGTATGGCCACTTGGCCGCTGCCCCACCTCCAATCATTTATCCATTTGAAAAATAAACCGAAATGTATAAATATGTGAAGTGCTGAAATTTACTGACGTAATTTCCTGCCTATAGAGGTGCTGGAATTTTGTGTATTCATCTGGCAGAAACATATATTTTTCAGTCCTATGCACATACCGTCCACTGTTAAAAAAAACTTAATAAAATGTTTAAGAAGTAATTAACGTAAACTCAGTACGGGACAGTTACGATACTTCCGTCTTGTAAATATGCAAACTTTTACAGTCGTTACAATGCAAGACTGGTAAATACAGTATACATTTGACTGTTTTATAAATAAAGTTTAGGAGTGTTATCATGGATATCTGGGAAACTATTCCACCATACCTACTTTCTTAGCGCTCCTATACGTACGTCTGGTAAATTTACCAAATATTCTTTAGAGCGTATGTCATCCACTGGCTCAAAGCGCACAAGCGAGTTGCACGCCATAGCCCTGTGACTGTACCTCCTTATTTATATGGCCCGGTATATTTTGTGAAACGAACTGTACACCAACTTGTTTCAATACTTACTTGCATTTCTGCAGTTTCGCTTCATGGTTATTTGCAACGAGTCTCTGTGTAGAAGTGTCGTGACTATAGACGGGAAAAATTCGCGTGTTCACTGACATGTATGATAGCCTCCAAGAATATATATAGGACTGAAGCAGACAGTAGCTACTCGTTGGCTATACACTGACAAGTGATACAACATGATTGGGTCTCCATTTAGTTGCTTCTTTGCTATTGGCTCAGTACCCTCCAAGAGGTGTCAAATAAGTAGGGACTGGAAAATTTTGCGAATTCAATGACCTGCAGGCTAGAATCAATTGTACAATGCATACTAAAGCCCCGACTATTAGCATAGCCATCTTTAGTAAAAGGCCGCGGCCTTAGATCTAGGAAGGGTCATTTTAACACTTCTCTTAGCTCTCCAAAGGCAATGGCTGTATCCTGTCCTACATAACAGCGAATCAATGGAAGCCACTGCCTTTGGCGAGACAAAAGAAGTGTTACAATGATCATCCCTGCCAGTGTTGCCAGATCCAAGGCCGCGGCCTTCTACTGAAGATGGCTGTGCTGTTAGTCAACTAGCTGCTACTCAGTGGAACAGCAGACAATGAACGAATAGACGGGGCTTGAGTATGCATAGTATAATGGATTCTAGCCTACAGATAATTGAATTCGGGACATTTTTCAGTCCCTACAAATAAGTCGAGGGCCAGTCGGGAAACTGACACATACTTACACTTGTTTGAATTATAGCTTGTGCTCAAAATAAAACGCTAATTTTTCATGTCTCTTAGTAATGACTGAGCCCTAAAGACAGGAGCAATTCGCGGGTTCACTAACTTGTCGGCTATCTTCCAAGAACACATGTGTACGCCAGCAGACACCAGCAGTTCATTTGCTGCTCTCTGTTACAGTGATACCACATACATGTGCGTGCAATTAGTTGTTTCTTTATCATTGGATCAGAACCGTCAATGAGGTGTCAAATTAGTCAAGGGCCAGTAGCGGAAGTGACGAGAACTGAAAGTACTCTGAATTCTAGCCTGTGGCCAAATGAAAAACGCGAGTTTTTCAGGCCTCTAAGAGACCACACGTCTGCGATTAGACGGTATAACTCAAAGACGGCGTGGGTTAAAAACATCCGGACAATGACCACAAAGCAGAGTTGCAGGTGTGTATATGAGGAATTAGTGCAAAAATCTGATCGCTAGGGCCAGGAAATTTCACGGATTCAATGACCTGCATGTTAGAATCAACTGTCTTATGTATACTCAAGCCCCGACAATTTCTCCACTAACTGTTACTCGGTGCAACACCAGACAATGGACGAATAGACAAGGCATGAGTGTGCATAGAGCAATGGATTCTAGTATACGGGTAATTGATTTAGCGAAATTTTCCTCGCTCTTTTTACTGCGAATACTATCGGGCCCTATTCATAGGCAGAGAGCATCTCATCATTAGGAACCCCTGTTTTTTCGCGAAAAGAACTTTTGCCTCACTTTGTTTCCGTGCCTTACGTGCACATCTGCAGTTCTACTTCGTGGTCAGTGATTTGATATTTTAACTCTCATCAGCCTTGGTATTCTACCGGCGAATCACAGACGTGTGGTGTTGCAGGTTCGATATTGTAATTGGCTCAGTCAAATGATATACGGCTCTTCACACAGACACGCTGCCAATAACCATGAAGCAAAATTTCAGATATGTACATAAGGCACTGAAACAAACTGGGGCAAAATTCTTACACTAAAGCAATGGTCCCTACCAATCATACATGTCGCATGAAACCACGACGTTTTCAAGGGAATGTTGGCACAAAACATTTTCGCGATGTACCATCATCTCTAGTGACCATCTCTCCACCTTAGTGTCTAACTCGAGGAAACATTCTAACACGCTTACATTCATGCTACAACTTGGCGACACGCCAGCTTTTAGTGCAGTTTACATACCAGAACGCGATCAACAACTCAGCATGCTGCCGGCCTTCGCATTAAGTCATTAACCGCGTGACCGCATTACTAGAGATCGGCCACAGCACCGTCCAACTTAAAACAGTTTTGGCCCAAATCACTTGTGAACAGAGGATGTTGAAAATCGTGAATATATTCACGGAAAGAACAAATTTGTAGAAAGTCTTCCCTGCAAAATAACGTTGCAGTTATCACAAAATAATTTAGTGGTGTCAACAAAATATTTTTGTGGTGACTACAAAATAAATTTTGCAGAGTAAATACCCACAAAATATTTTGTAGATGCCACAAAGTATTTTTTTTTTTTTCTGTGTTCTAGCGAGGTGAATCAGCAGTGAAAATTTCTCGCCCATTTGTCATAAGGACACAGGTTCAACCAGTATGATTTCGGTATTTCGAAGAGGTTTTTCTGTAAATCATTCCAGGTAAATGCTGGTCTACTTAATACAAGTCCTGGCCTATTATTATTTTCTAATCTCTGCCATGTACTATTATGAAGACATTGCGCTGTTAGAGAGCACGGAAAGAACTCGATGAATAAATGAATGTAAATAAATTTGAGAAGATGATAAAATATTTGCCAGTCTTCTCGTTGAATGTAAAATGAGAAAGGTAATTAAGGCCAAGATCTATCATTACTATAATTACTTTTTCAATTCTAAACAAAAGTAGATATCAAAAACTGTTGCACATGTAAAAACACTTCCTTGAATGTTTAGGAAGTTATGATCCCAGACGCAGTATGGTACAGTTACCGTACTTCGCCTTGTAAATATGCAAACTTTTACAATTGTTACAATACAAGTCTGGTATCTTCGGTATGCATTTGACTGTTTTATAAAAAGGTTTAAGAGTGCTACCAGTGATGTCTGGAAAACTATTCTACTATACCTACTTTTTTAGCGCTCCTATACGCACGTCTGGTAAATTTACAAACTATTTTTTAGAGTGCAGATTTGTTAAAAACTGTGTATGCCAGGTTACACTATTTTTTTCAAGAGAAGATACACAAGGGTTTCAGACAATTGAAGACTTAACGTTCATAAGGGGCTAAGTGCCAAAAGGTAAGTTTCTAGATAATGGCGAAAACAGTATATTGCGACAAACAAATGAACAAGGAATTATCCAAATGCGATCACGTATTTATTACAATAGGAAAGTAGTAAATACGAGCAATCGTACAGTAATCAATACAAAACACTTATGAATATCAATATATATATATATTTGTTCAATGAACTAGAATGTGGTGATGTTACTCCAACCATCTACTTGTGCTGATGTACGGCGCACATGAATATCACTAGGAGATAGCACTTTAGGTATGTCTTCGACCTAATGTTTTGACACCATTCTATGCATCTAACTCATTTTTGTCGAAAATGGTACTTAGCCCCTTTTGAATGTTAAGTCCTCAATTATGCAACTAAGGAAAATTCTCGTTAATGAACTAATTAGACAAATCTATATACTTTTTTGCACAGAAAAAAAATTAGACTACATATCAAAAACAATTTTTAACAAAATTGTGCAACAGTTTTTTGATATCTGCTCTGGTTTTGGAATTTAAAAAATCACAGTAAAAGTATAAGAAACTCTGGATAATGGCCGCCTTAAGATAAGTGAACTTAACGTCTCGTCGACAGCGAGGTTAAAAGAGACGATAACATACATCTTGACTCATACATGGAGTCAGTGACTTTTAGTGCAAATAATTCTGCTCCATCTAGTTTCATTGTCTTACATGCACAAGTGCAGCTCTGCTTCAAGGTTACGGGCAGAATGTATTAGTGCAGAGGCAAGTATTAGTGCAGGTGTGGCTCATTTGACTGTGCCAACAGGAACAAGGTTCCTGCGACACCACACGTCTGTTATTTGCTGGCAAAATCCTAGACGCTGAGAATTTAAAACATCCAATCACTGACCATGTAACATAGTTGCAGACGTGCACGAGAAATACATTGTTGCAGATATATTTTTTTATTCACCAAAATCACTGGCTCTACCAATAATCATGAAATCATGAAGCACACCTGTCAGATTACGTAAGGTGTTGAAACATAATTATGCGATAATATTTCCGTGAAAAACTCTTGACTCTACCAATAAACATTACCCAGGAACAAGCACATATCTGTATTGTTGTTATCTTCTGGACTTTTACATTGTAGAAATGCTGACCATGTTTCGAAACGTGCCGTACGTGAACGAGTACACTCGCGATAATATGGAAATAAGTTCAAACACGCCAACACTAGAATGACGAATTAATTGGAACGACTGTACCTCGCCCATGCATGTAAGTGAAGTGCAGTTGTCCTAGTTTCGCTCAGTAGTAAATGTCAGGACGCTTCACGTGAGCTTAGTTCTGGCCTTCAGCAATTTTCAGTTCCAGCTTTGATAAGTGGGAGTATTAGACAATTTTGTTGTATTTCCATTTTTTGAACCATGGTATTTATTAAAATTGTATTATCAAAAATTTCTCTTTAGCACAGCATATGTAGAGATTATGGTTAGGGACCCATATTTTTCACGAAAAGAATTTTCCCCCACTTTGTTTCGGTGCCTTACGTGCTCGTCTGCAATTCTGCTTCGTGGTCAGTGGTTGGATATTTTGACTCTCACGAGTCTACTTATTCTAACGGCAAATCACAGACTTGTGGTGTTGTAGGAACGTTATTGTAATTGGCTCAGTCAAATGAGATACGGCTCTTTACATATACATGCTGCTAATAATCATGAAGCAGAACTGTAGATGTGTATATAAGACACTGAAACAAAGTGGGGCGAAATTATTTTCGCGAAAAACTGGTTGTCCCTAATTATGGTTTACCGCGGGAAAACTTGACTGTTTGCTGGGTATCTACGCACGTTCAGAGCTTATGAAAAGGTTATTGGCTTTCGTTTGTACATATAAATGTTTCCCTATTTGACTGAGCCAATAATAATCCCGCTATTGTAATATGTGACGCCTGTTATTGGTTCGCAGACAGCTACGTTGCGTCAGACGTACATCATCCAATCATACGTATTGTAGACTGTAGTTAACTACAGTGTTTTCAAGGGACTGTTGGAACAAAATATTTTCGCGATATATAGAGACCTGAAAAATTCGCGTGTTCACAGACCTGTAGGCTATCTTCCAAGAATATGTGTGAAATCGTGCAGACAGCAGCTGTTTATTAGCTGCTCGCTGACGTAGTCAAATGGGCCTAAATTCATCTACAGTACTATTACTGGCTCAGCTACTTCCAGGAAGTGTCGAGTAAATCAACGGCCAATTATGAACGTAATACAGACCTATAGTTGCTGGAACTCTAGCTTGTCCCTAAAAGAAAACGCGAATTTTTCAGGTCTCTAGCGATATACAATCATTTCTAAGCATAGGATATATTCCTGGTAAACGGCCTGACATAAATAATAATAATGGAATTTTCCATTAATTTGTCATGCAGTTTCAGTGCAAGAGAATTATAGGTTAACTTTCAAGAATTCTGTTGCAGTGTAAGCATAGGTAAGTTATACAGAGGCGAAACGGCGCTGTCGTGCTTTTCATGTAACCGTTCTCGGTCGATTATTGGCTGTGCGATGCTCTACACAGTAAAATTGTCTTCCGCATAGTAAATTAAAATTATTTGATACCGTATAACTTGCTGTTTTGAAATATTGCCTTGCAACCAACATATGAAACACACGTTCAGTGTTACTAAAACGTTTTTTATGTAGCAAATATAATTATTTTTAAAAAGGCCGCTTGACTTACAAGTTGCAACAAATTTCGCGAAAAGAATATTGTCAGGGACACCTGGTTTCCGCTAAAATAATTTTGCATCAACTTCATTCTCCTTGATTGGATGTTTAAACTCTAACACACTGTAGGGTTTTACCCGCAACTCACAGACGTGTGGAGCCGCAGTAGCTGTGCTCTGATTGGCACAGTAATTAGCAACGTCTCTGAGCAAAAACACGCTGCCAATCACCACGAAGCAGAACTTTAGTTGTGCACGTAGGGCCCGGTAGTTTTCGCGAAAATATTTTTGTATCACTTTGTTTCAGTGCCTTACGTGCGCACATGCATTTCTGCTTTGTGGTCAGTGATCGGATGTCGTAACATACAACGTCTGGAGGTTGAACCCGCAAATAACAGAGATGTTGTGTCGCAGTTATCCATCTACTGATTGGCACAGTCAAATGAATAATCACTCTGCACTAAAACACTCTGCCAATAATCATGAAGTTGAGCTGCAGGTGTGCACGTAAGACACTGAAACAAAGTGGGGCAAAAATATTTTCGCGAAAAATACCTGGCCCTACACATAAGGTACTGAAACGAGACGGTGAAAAATTATTTTCATGTAAGTCAAGTGTCTATGATTATTGTTAGTGACAATGTTTTTAGGTGAAACAGTTTGTATCAACGTTGGCAATGACTTACGTTCATAACTCTGCTACAGGGTCAGTGATTAGGCAGGGACCCCTGTTTTCGCGAATATAATCTTGCCACACTTTGTTTCAGAGTCTTAATTACACATCTACAATTATGCTTCATGGTTATTGGCAGCATGCGATTATAAAACGACGTATCTCATTTGACTGAGCCAATTAAAGTAATGTTCCTTCAATAACACACATCTGTGATTTGCCGGTAGAATACCAAGGCTAGTGACAGTTAAAATATCCAATCACTGACCACGAAGTAGAACTGTAGATGTGCACGTAGGGCAATGAAACAAAGCGAGGCAAAATTATTTTCGCGGAAAACAAGGGTCCCTAGCTATATCTCAGTCTTTGGACTCTACCGGCAAATCACAGACGTCATGTGTTGCCGTAATCTCATTCCCGTTGGCACAGTCAAAAGAGTGACGCCTCTTCACTAAGATACTTGGCCAATAATCACGAAACAGAGCTGCAAATATGCACGGAAGACAAAACAAGTTGATGCAAAATTCTTTTCTCCGAGAATATTCAGTGTCTCTGCAGATCGTTATTCTCGTAGGGACTGGAACACATCGCGAATTCAGAGACCTGTAGGCTAAAATGCATTGTACTATACATACTCAAGTCCCGTCTATTCGGTCGTTGTCTACTGTTCCACAGAGTAGCAGCTAGTCGACAAATAGTCGGGGCTTGAGTCTGCATACTACAATGGATTCTAGCCTTCAGGTCATTGAACTCACGAAATTTTCCAGTCCCTAGTTATTCTTGATGTTGCGGTGTGCTGACCACCTTCAACAGCCTACATACACTGGTGTTATTGCTACATTGTTGCAGGAAGTGTAACAACGCGATCATACGGCTCGGCTCGGGAGAAGAATGAGATAACGAGGGTTAGAAAACATCGTGACTCTTGCGCGGGGAGAGTGAAAGGAGTATCGTGATCCTGGACTCGTGACTGACCGAACCCAATACGCCCTTCTACAAGCGCCATTCGACACGGTCGCCGAAATAAACCGCCCGTCAATTGTCCTGTGTGTTTTCCATAATCACCGATATATTTCTCGAGGGAAAGGGCAAGCCATGTTGTGACCTCGTCGGGTGCAGAGCTTCACATTTCTCATACGTCCGACGTGCAAAAACAACTGTAACATGCTATGTTCATGTCAGGGCCATGACGCTATCCGGGTTACTTTCACGTCTGAAGGGAGAACGCCAACAGGTTGTTGCAAGGTCGTCGCTTGCTGCCGGAGACTCGAAATACACTTTGCCTCTCCTACAACCGAGCTCAGATGTCTGCGGTTACATTACGAACCCGCGCTGTGAAATACGTGTCTAATGATGAGAACAGTGCCCAAGTGTGGTTGTGTCCCAAGGAAGGCCGCTTAAGGCCATGTTCTTTCATTTATTTCAAACAATTGAAAATAACTCTAATATTTTTTTTACTAAATGCTTTGAAAAGATGTGAAACTGTGTGCAGTCATACGATATACAAATTTGCCAGAGCGGTTTATAAAATAATGTACGGTTTGCATGCAAAAAAAATTTTTTGCTTCATTTTGGCTTATTTTGACAACAAAATTTGTGATTTTACAGGGGCAAAAATCTAAAAATCCGTTTATTGTATTGCAACAGAAAAATTCAGGTACAAACGATGATATATAAGTGTTAAAACTGCCAGAATGAATTTTTGGTAAATGTAAATTACATTCACATATGAGGAAATATTTATTATTTAAAAGTTATCTTTACTCGCATTTTAGAATTTTTTTTTACTATTATTGTACATAGAACACGAAATATGAATAATAATGTTAAAACTTTCGACTGCAGTAGCACTCAACTCGGCTATAGACACCAAACAACTAAACCATTTTCAATATATGTTAAACCATTGTCTGCAATGTAAAAATAAATCTGTGTACATCATGGATATTTTTTCAACATATTTGTGCAATTGGACTGTATATTGCGTAAAGCTATACTATTCATCCATACGATAATGGGAACATTCCTATTTATTTATCAGTTAAGTTAACTTTCATTTTTGGAGTGTATCATTTAGTTTCCGTCGCAACACGAGCAAATGTTGCTATTAATAAACAAATTTAACGATCTAAAACCTTGTAATTAATTCATTGGCAAAAAAAAAGTCATAATACTCTTAACACGAGTTTCTAAGCGTCAGGCGTACCAACTTCATGTTATTTTGCGTAAAAATTAAGACGCCTTACTCACGGTGAGGAGTTTATGACGAGGATAAACGTAATCGATTTATTCTTTCAGCGTCATACGATACAAGTCTTATGTGTGACGACTTATAGTTAAGACGCCTTATACGGAAAGATCCATAATCGACCTACACAGCCCCGTGTATGTTTGCCTCCTGCATGTTACGGCATGTTTCCTATTGGCCTGGCTGCCGGCTAGCAGGGCAGCCGCCTTACTCTGATTGGCGGCAGGCGTCTCCGCCATGACGCTGGCGAGCGAAGTCACATTGCTGACGTCTGTGACTGAGTTTGTCATTATACCGGCTATTTCACTTCTGTTTTCCTAAACGTTCTGTGCCAAGACGCTGAGAGTTAAAAACTGCTCAAACTTGTAATCCTTACGGCCCCTCGCTCGTGATTTATTACAAAAATTTAATTTACGCCGACATACCCTCGAAAACACTCTGCAGAATCTTACTATATATATATATATATATATATATATATATATATATATATATATATATATATATATATATATATATATA
>PNEQ01005689.1:0-22061 GCA_003012365.1 Medauroidea extradentata
CTCCTACACAACTATCTGTAGCTGTCTAAGATCAAAATTCTGTAAAGTATATAAAGGATGTATAACTATACGCAAAACCAGTTTACACAATTTTTATATATGTACAAATATATAATAGAGTTATTTTATAGGCATAGCGAAATGTAAAGTTCTCAATTAGAATATCTGACTTTATTATTTCCCTTGATGAATCTACAGCCGATACTACCGCACCACACAGTAAAATATGCAAAAGCAGTTACATGGGTAGAATGTGCTTTTATATTGCTTATATATATTTTTTTTTTGTAAATTAGTTCTGAAATTTACAAATCGTTAATAGAGCTTTATGTTGTGTTCCTAGCATTGAAATCCTGAATAGAGATAAAAGAGAAAGCAGAAATATGTAAACAAATATAGTGTATGAATTTTTTTATTTGAATGAAAAAGGTATATTTAAAAAAAAAATATTTTTGAAAGCAAATTTTTTTCAAAATATTTGTGACCATATTGTAATAGATAAAGTTTCAAATTTTATTTTCGTATCTTACAACTTGCATTTCCTTTAAAAATTAAAAAAAACTAAATTTTTTGAAAAGTGAGAAAATATGGCAGTCCAGACTCACCAATAGAACATATAAAGCAGTCTTCAATGTGTTAAGTGATTATATTTTAATGCAATTTTAAAACACTGTTTCTTAGATATTAAGTATGATTAAAAAATGTTACAATGACAAACATTTTGAAAAACCAACACAGCATACATTATGTACACAAAAGTCAAGTCAGGTTACAAAGTACCATACGTGTACCAAGTTTGATGACATTTTGTCAACGGGTTCAAAATTTTTAGGTGACAGACACACATGAACACATACAAAGACACACATATTCACACAGATAGGATGGTGGTCCCATAAGCCTATTTTTTACTTCGGAAAGTAGATCCAAACGCACTTTTGAAATGTTTCTATATGAGCACAGTTATTTTGTTTATTCATTATATATTTAAGAGCTGCGCGTATTGTTACGGGTTTTTTCGTCAGCATTTTTTTGTGGATTTTCGGTTTTTTTCTTTTTTTTTTAGAGGTTTTCCTGTTTTACTCGGACTTATAAACCTTTTCAATGTCGTGTTGGTGTGTTACAATTACTTTCACTTAAACTTTATAATTGTTATACTGAGTAAGGTTTTATTTCGGTTGGCTTTCATGAGTGAGGCGGACAGGCAGCTGAGAAGTGAGTCTGTCTCATGTAGCATACGCGGGTGTAGAGCAGGACGTGGTAGTATCTACTATCGGTGGCTATAGCAAAAACAACGTGTGGGATGCTGAGGCTGCATCCGGCATTGGTTTTCGTGCGGCGGGTACGTGACCGACGGGCTTGGAGCCGTGCAGACGCGCTGACGAAATAAGATGATAGTATATCCAAGGTGGGCGTGGGATTTGTTGAGCAGTGTGGATGTGAGGAAGACGAGTTACTGCTTAGCGCGGGGAGCGGCGAAGATTTTCCCAAGTAAAGAGTGCTGACCGATTGCAGACGGTGCTGGTAACATGTACTCAGGGCGGGGAGAAGTAAAGGCGAATGAGCTTCACGGCGGAGACGCCCGAAGTAAGAGATTGTTTCGGGAGTTGTTGTGTTGACTGCGGTGAGAGGAGGACGTGATTGGTGAAATGTTGTGATGACTGCGACGAGCGATGGACGTGTTTGACGGAGGTAGCTGTGTTTTGCTGTTCAAGGGTCAGCCGGGAGGAGGCTGAATAGACTTACACATGAATTGAGTATTAACTTTGGTGTTAGTTAGTCAATAAGACGTTTTACCAGTTTTTATGTAAAAGTAGTCGTGAGTAGTCGTTGACAGCGGGAGGATGTGACACGAGCGATAGAGCTGTGAGAGAAGCCCGGAGGTGTTTACAGATTAATTGGTAAACATGTTGAAGCACACAGTAGCTGCGCAAGGAGAGGCAGTCGGCTTAAGATGTTGCGAGTTCCATCCTAAAATTTTTTGTTAGAAGGCACATGTTTTTTTTTTTCGTTTAGGTTTAATTGTGTTATTTGCATCGAGTTGATCAGTAATTGTGTTTCGTTTAGTTTTGTTTGTCTTTGGTTTGGTTAAATCGTTGACTGTACTACAAGTATACCATGATTACCCTTAAGAGTCGGTGTTGTCTGGTACAGACACTAGGGAAGTATGTTTTGTTTGTGAAGTAAAATAGACACGGTAGTTTTGGCCGGTCTGTATGTTGGTGTCTCGTGACCTGAAGGATTCCTAGTTTACAGTAATGTCGTGGTGGTGTTGTTCCTCTGCAGGAGGACAGATATTACTAATTGAGACTTAAAGGCGGGTTCACGAGCTCTACTTCTGTTTTGTCTTAATGAGAGATAACTATTAAATTTCAGTCTGTCATTTATAGTTCTGTTCACTGTTCACTATATAGCCTCAAATGTTGCGACGCTCATTTATTTAAGGCAGTGTAAGGCCGAGTACATATTTTTATTGTTCTATTATTATAATAAAGAAGTAATCGTGCCTTTCTGTTAATTGGAATTCATTATTTGTTGAAACTGTTCGATTGTTTGTTCTATTTATAGTTTTTGAAGTAAATAAACAACTATTGTTCTGAAAACTCGTGTTTTAGTTAAGAAGTTTTCCCTGCTGTCAACAATAGTAGTAATTGTTTTGAATAGTTTAGTAAAATAACTTTTTGATAAGTAACTTGTTTCCTCATGCTACAGAGATAGTTTATGTAGGATCTACAGATTTTAAGGTTATGTTTACATGCAAAAAGACACCACAAACATGGCCGCACTAATCCATCACTGTAATGATTTCCCGTACCCTTTAATAATTTCTATTATGAATCTTTGTCATTTTATTTCATAATATCTGAACTACGTTTACCCTTTGTTATTGTTGTTTTTAGTTTTGTTTACCCCCTGTTAAGAGTTGTAGATGGTTTGTTTACATTTGATAACCCCCTCCCCCCTCTTTTATTCAATGTTGTTGTTTTGATGCGAATACTTTGTAAGGGCATTTAATTTTAGATTCTCTTTTACTTTTGTGGATAAGCCCATGGTATTTAGAGCATAAATAAGAGTGAAGCAGATAGTTTGTCCATCCTTAAGAGTTGCTATGCTCTTTGTTTGTGGCAGTTGAGGTATTGGCCACTTGCTGAAGGATTTATGCCCATGTGAGCTGGTGTTAGATAGTAGTCATAATACTGACTAATTATTTGTCTTGTTGACATAAGACTTGATGATTGGCTAGCCATAGGCGGTAGCCCTGGCTGACAGTATTGTTTACATACCATCACCTGGATACACTGTACACATTCACACATACTTAACCTACAGGTACACTATTTATTTATTTATTTGTGTTACCTGTTAACATCCACCCTTATATTTCTACATTTTCATACACATATAGCAAACTTAAATATCTTACACCTTAATACTTTTTAACACATAAAAATTTTCACTCTATATTTATCTGGTGGTCGTCACCAGGCATTAGGTAAAGCCAGACTATCACATTCTTCATACGTCATACATACAATTCCTTTAATTATATTTAATTCTACACATACTGTAACTTTTATATAATTATCACTATTTAACATTTGTTGGAGTCATCGGGGATGGTGAACTCCACCTATATGTGATCATATATCATTATAACTATAACTACACTTAATTTGTAGTACTTTATTTTCGCCATTTTAACAGTATATTGGAACCCGTGTGGCGTGATAGTGAAACATAGCATCGAGTAGCAACACTACACATATCTGCGCGCTACCTCTGCCATCATCCCTCGCTTCCCCACCACAAGCATCAATACTTTGGGCTCTCGTAAACTGCGTCACACAATTTCTAGTACAACAATCTTGTTTTGAAAGATATGTAAAGGCCGCCAAGGACTTTTTTCTTGCCTGTGTATACCAGATCTTTATAGACCGCTGCCTGGAACCTCTGACTATTTACATTACATAAATAATGAAAAATTACATTTAAAATTTAAAAATCATGATTTGAACGCATTTTCTTGACTTGTGGGTGTGAGCCGCGTCTGAAGATTGTCTTGCGACGTTTCGGCAGTCGTTGCAGCTGCCATCATCAGGTAGTCGGGAGTCGGAGACCAACTGGCAAATTCAAGAGTTGCAGGTCCTTATATACCCTGGTGTCAGAGTGGCTGCTTTCTGGTTGGCTGGACCTGTCGGCCAATCACAGGCCTGCTTGCTCTTGATTGGCCGAGGTGGTTAGCCAATCCTGGCTCTCTCCTGGTGGACCTTCTGATTGGCTGGGTACTTGGGCCAATCGTGTGCTGACTCGCACCTGGTTGGCTGGCCAATCCAGGTGAGCCTGTCGTGACTGCCCTCTGGTAGCTTGATTTCCCATCATCCACGAATAAATGTAACCATATTTTGATTAGCCGATACCCATCTTCCCTGTTGATGCTGTTAATGTGTTTTATTGTCTCTATTGCCTCTCTCACGATTCTCTGATGCTAATTACTGATAGTGGTTACTGTGGAGAACTTGTCAAAATCAATGCTGTGTTTAATTTCCATGGAGTGTTCTGCTATAGCTGACTGCTGGTTTTGGTATTTGTATGCTCTGATGTGTTCTTTAATTCTTGTTGTGATTTTTCTGCCTGTTTGCCCTATGTACACTTTCCCACATGAGCAAGGAACTTTGTATATTCCTGCCTGTTCTTCGGCTGGTGTTTTATGTTTTGCCGATCCCAGGATGCCTTTTATCTTGTTGATAGGTTTTGAGATGGTATGTATATCGTGCTTTTTCAAAAGCAGAACACTCCATCGAAACGAAACACAGCATCGATTCTGACAAGTTCTCCACATTAACCAACATCAGTAATTATCGTCTGAGAACCGTGAGAGAGGCAATAGACATAATAAAACACCCTAACAACATCAACAGGGAAGATGGATATCGGCTAAGCAAAATATGGTCACATTTATTCGTGGATGATGCGAAATCAAGCTACCAGAGGGCAGTCACGACAGACTCACCAGGATTGGCCAGCCAACCCAGCCAACCAGGTGCGAGTCAGCACACGATTGGCTCAAGTACCCAGCCAATCAGAGGGTCCACCAGGAGAGAGCCAGGATTGGCTAACCACCTCGGCCAATCAGGAGCAAGCAGGCCTGTGATGAGCCGACCGGCCCAGCCAACCAGGAAGCAGCCACCCAGACACCAGGGTATATAAGGACCTGCAACTCTTTAATTTGTAAACTATGATTCTTGTTACACCAGTCACGAAAGCCAGTAGTGCGAGGGCCTGGCCGGCCCATCAGGGTGCAGCTGCTGGGCGCTGACTGGCCGGCCAGTCAGGGCGCAAGGGCTGCTAAACCAAACTGTTCAACCCAGCCGCACAGTGCACATACAAGCCACACGCCGCACCGTCTACACGTAACGTCATACAACGCAGACACGACACAAACACATGAGAAGCTCTGTCAGGGGTTGGCTGTGTAGGGACGTGAGTAAGATGTCGGCCCCAGCCTCGCTCGCGAACCAGGCCAAGGGCATGCACACCAGTCCATGGCAGGGAGGAGAGGGGCATTGTACATACATGAAGTTTATTTAAAATACTTAGAAATACAAAAAAAAAATTGAGAAAAAAAATAAAAATATAGAAACAAAAAAAAATTAAAACATAAAAAAATTTAAAAAAAAACCTATGTTACTCTACAGTGACACCGACACACCACTGTCTTTGATAGTAATTAGTAACATTTTGCTTAATCTTAGAAGTGGGCCTACTATTTGTGATATAATTAATTTGTACCTAAGGTGTCAAGTTTCTTGTACCTTTCACGCCAACCTCTAAGTTTACAAAAATCTATAAACCGTGTCGTAAGTGGTTGCTGAAATCTGCAACCTGCCCTTACCTGAAGAGATCCAAGAAGATCGAAACACGGGTATGTCATTCTTATCCTTGGACGGCCTTACGGTTAGGATAAGAACACGGTTTACAGATTTTCGTAAACTTAGAGGTTGGCGTGAAAGGTACAAGAAACTTGACACCTTCGATCACATACCGCCAAGAAACACAGTTTAATTTGTACCTTTTCAACAGGGAGTTTTTTTCTATTTCTTTTTAATTGACTAAGGTTTTCAAGCTGTTCACTTTCCTGGTATGTAATTTGATCTGTCAAAAATATGTTAAAGAAAAAATTAATGAAATGAAATAAAAAAAAAGTATTATTGGGCCATTGCGAACATTAAGGGAACATGTAAACGACACATGGATCTGATAGTTCTCTGTTTCAGGTCGAGGCGAAGTACATCTCACAGTTCAGCGCTCATTAACAAATATTAAGTGTTTTCTCTCCTCCTGTCACAAACGAATACACAATGAAATAACCATAGGATTGTCAGGCCTGATCCACAGTTAGTAGGCTGGGATTGATTGGATCGGCTCTCATGGTCGTAGGGATGCACGCACTACTACTCCACGAGTTTAGCTAGCCACTTACTGATAACACTCACCTCACTATACAGACATCATGACACTACATCACTCCAGCCTAGCTGGAGGGGAGTTTAACTCCCCCGCCGTTTACACAAACACGTAATTTTACAAACGGCAACAACCCCCCTCCAGCCTTAAATACGGGTCCGGAGCCCAGCTAAAACAGCTACACGTGCCCCGCCGCTGTTCCAATGATTTGAAACTAGACTGTTGGGGTGCATTTGATTTTACAAACATCCAGCGAGTTATGGAAGCTTTGGCTTTCGGTCTCGCGACAGCACGGCCTCGGATGGCACATGAGGAAACGGCGGCGGCGGAATTTGCCAGTTGGTCTCCGACTGAGACTACCTGATGTTGGCAGCTGCAACGACTGCCGAAACGTCGCAAGACAATCTTCAGACGCGGCTCACACCCACAAGTGAAGAAAATGCAGACAACGGCCGCGAAAGCCTGCGATCTATGATTTGAACAGTTTACACAGCTAGATCCGTTTAATGTCTAACGAAAAATGTTGGGTCGTCTGTACTAAGATATAAAATTACAGAAATATTAGTCAAAATTTAAGATGTAATTCCTTATACCCTCATACATTTGAAGCCTGTCCTTAATGCTTATGTAACATTTTACAGGTGAACAAACAATATTAGCAGAAACATGACTGTGGTCGTACACCCTATACACAGTCCTGAGAATCACTAAGCCTACAGCCATGAAGATGCGACACCAGCCCAGAAGTCAAGCTAGTCAGCTAGACTGCAACTGCAAAATCCAGCAAACTTCTATTACCGAGCCTAAAGATTGTTATACAATATTTAATTTCCAATCACCCGAAGCAATTTCCCTGACTTACCCCGGTTTTCCCTGACTACTTTGAAATCCCATTTCGTTTCCAGATTTTCCTTGTTTTTCAGACATGAATCAATCCTGATCACACATGTGCTACACAAGTTTTTTTTCAACCGTAACCTCATCCTGTGCTTTATCAAGTTGCCGGGTCTCAGCTTAAAAATTTTTTAACTGCGAATTTACATAAGTTGCCCACTACGTAACTTGGCGTCTACCTGTATTCGAAATGAAATGGTCTATGTTAGTGATAAAAAGTCAACTGATTGTTTCGAGGGCAATTGTATACCGGTGAAATTGTCGACTTTTTGTTCACTTACAGTTGGATGAGGAACATCCTGGGTGTTATTAATTTGCACTGATATTTCTGGGGTTGCAAATGTCCTCTATAGCCCAAAAATATTTTACAGGCATAGGATCCTCTTGAACCTTCCTTTTTACAAATATTTACCTTCTACTTGTCCATGCGCCTTTGAAGTCTCTCTCTTTTCTTTTCTTCCATTGCCAGTAACTTTTAACTGTATCCTTTCATATGAGCATTTGCGAACAATTGTTTGTTATTACCTGAAATATTGAGCCGCTTTGTGTAATTTGTGCCAGTTTCTTTCCACTTTCAAATCACAGCAGGTTTCTTATATTTCCACACAAATTTTATTAATATTGATGCCAGCACATTTCCATTCCTTGGTTGCAGAAGGTGGTGACATCCATCCAACATTCCCTGATTTCATATCATAATATTTGTCTTAATTTCTTTGCAATTAGAAGACAGTTTTCACATTCGGATATTTTCATTCTTTTGGCTTCTGAATAGTAGTTCTTACTGTACTGCTAGAGTTCATTTTGTGCATGCACAAGTTGTTGTTGTTGTCGTTTTTGATTTTGACATTCAGAAACTCCTGTTCTTCAATAACTATCCCAATTGTCTTCTCTATCTTATCAAAGGATAAGAATACACTCTCCAACTCATTTTTCAGTTCAAGCACGTTTTTCTGTACCTCCTTCATAGCATCACGAAGTACAGTGAGGTGTTACTCTCATGTGCTGCTTTACACAGATCACATTTGAACGGTTGACTGCTTTTCTCCACAGCTCAGTAAGTAACTCTTATCAGCATATCAAATCTGTATGCCGCCATCTTCAACAACGTTCAATAATATAATCGGCACTGAATGGGTCAAAAACATGCTCCAAGCCAAGTCAAAGAAAGGAACTACAAACGACAACATAAAATAACTCTATATAGTCTGTCTCATAAAAGACTTCCACTTTTTGACAGTTGTGTTGGCATTTATTTTTTGTGTTGTTTCCATGAAATAAGCAGCGTTTTCCTCTGCCACAAATGGCTTTTCCACAAACACACTTAACTGGGTCTCAAACTATGCAATTTATCAAAATTAAAAGTAATTTCCTGCAGAAATTGGTACACATGTCCTACAAATGGTCCTTCGAAACTGTCAAAAAATGTAATTCTTTCCTGAGACAGACTATACATCAGTATGCTTAACATTAAACCAGGACATGAATTTAGAATTAATGATATTTAATTCCAATAATATAAACATTTTACAAAAAAAAGTTATTTTGCAAATATTTAGCTCTTTTTCATTTATTGATTTTTTTTAAATATCTGGCAACAGTGCAATCATTACAAAAAATATATGGTATGGAACTTCATGCCTTTCTCTCCTGAATAATATGCAACATAAATAAAAAACTAAAAAAGTATACAAAAGAGTCTAACTTTTTTTTATATCTGACAACAGTGCATTATTTACAAGAAAAAATATGATAAGAAACTTCATAACTTCATCTCTTGAATAATAGAAAACACAAATTATACATAAACTTTACAAAAAAAAAAAAAGATTTTGCCAAAAAAAAATTAAAGTCACTTTATTTCCTTCAAAGAATTATACAGTATCACAGAAATAGCTATGTTGCAATTAGAATACAGTGAACCCTCGATAACTCGGACCTCGATGTCCCGGACTTCGGATAACTCGGACAGAATTTTTAAAAAAATATTAATAATTTTCATTAATTATTTTTGGTTAAAAGACATAAAAAATAATTTCTGCAGGATTTAAATTCATCCCATTATATTTTAGAACAGTATTAAACTTTATAACGAAGTCGTCAATCGCTACTTAGCCTTTAATAATCCCACAGTAAATATCTGGCAAGTTCCATGTGGTAAAATGTTGCTAGCGAGGCGCGCGACGAGCGAGTATAGATGCAACGCAGCAGGCCGACCTCTCACTTCTTTATCTTTCCTCCCTCTTCGTCCTGTGAGCTAGGCACGCACATGTGTCGTAAACAAACATTTCAATGTGGTGCTTGTGAAATGACGGTAACTACGGGTTATAATGACACATAAACGGAAAATTATTTTGTTCTTATATGTGCAATGAATTCAGGGTTGCAAAACAAATTGTCCCGGACATTAAAAAGAAAAATTAAAAATCATTGCTTTGCATTGCGATGTAGAAAAATTGATGAGAAGGTTTTACTTCCCTTAAACAAAAATGTTTTCAAGAGCCGATGTGGGTGGTGAAAGAACAACACAACATCCATGCCCGAGCCGGACACGATGAGTCACGCTCGCTGGTTGATGATGCTCTGTTGATAACGTAATGGCGTCTAGAGAGTTGTAACGTTTTAAGCGTGAATCGGATTTGTTTATAAACTACTTCACGGGAAATAATAGCGTACATGTAATGGACCGTAAAATGTAAACGTCTTATGCGGGATAATTTTAAACTATTTTCATTGAGTGACGCACGTGAATGGATTAACAAGATTTTGTAATCTTAATTTTTCCTTGTTTACTATACACCGAGTAAATCTTTTTTCTTTATTTTAGAAGAAATGGTCACGTTATGAACGAGTAAATATAGACAAAAATGTACATTTGTTATATTCTACACCAAAAAAATTTTAGAAGGTAATTTTTTGAAAACCCCTTATAATGGCCGCACCCCATTTTTCGGGCCTAAAATTTGGTCAAAAATATGCGGCGATTACGCGAGTAAATACGGTAACTCTGTAGAACATTACTAAATTTTTTTTGCTTTATAATATGATAATTTGTGTAAAAATAAAGCTGTAAATGATGTGTTCTATGATGCAATTTACATACATTAAATTAAATTTTAAAATTAGTAGTGTTAAAATGTGTTCACATAATGTACACTGACCCAGAAGGATTGTTAATTACAGTACCGTTTTTATTCATGTATACGAGGAAAATTATTTTTCAACCTTTGTAACTTTGTAGGAGGGTAGAGTAACTATCAGGCTAGCAGTTGGCTGCTGCCCCTACGCTGTGACATACGGACGTAAGGTATTTTTCAATGTAAACATCTTGTGTGAGATGCGTGTGGTTACGTGTGGCGTTTGTATTGCACGAGACTGTACTGGTTGACCTTGCCTACTTCTGCTCGCAACCTCCCTAGCTTATCTCCGACGATCATTTCTTATCTCTCTCACACGTCCACGCACATTGGCTGTCGCCAGCCAGACGAAAACAAGTTACGTTAATTTTCCCACTGCATGGTGGCCCTCCCGTAAATTGATACGATAGTTACGTACAAAACAGTATTTATTGCAGCCGCTTTTGCTTGTAGAAATAATAGCGTACTAATTTATTCACGTTTCTTGTGATTAATGACTGATTACCCAACCTCCCCGGACATCCCTCGATAACACGGACAAATCGTAACTCGGACAGCTTCTCCCCCCTTTTAGTCCGAGTTATCGAAGGTTCACTGTAATTTTATTTTTCTAATGGTTGGCAGCAAGACATTTTCTGATGTATACTGGAACTATGCAGATACTGCACTGTCATGTTGTAGCCTGCCATACAGATTTAACCAGCGTTGATTTGCCTCACTCTGCACATACCCAACACTAATTCTGCTTTTCTTCTTTCCTTCTGGAACTGGAATTTTTTCTAGAAAATATTTTTCAGTTGTTGAGTTGTGTCAAGCTGTCATCTTTGAAAACAGTCAACTCACTGCAATTATATTCACAAACTCTTGTCACTGCTTTATGGTTGTACATGATACACACATCTGACAAGCAGATGAGTAGCATGTGAAACGCCAATTTTCTCCACCAATTGAATGCTCCATACATTTGCTGGTCAGGATGAACTGGCATTGTAAATGACCAGCAACTTGCATAGTTTTCATATTTCCCTTTCTATCCATAACTGTGACAATTTTTGTCTTATGTCTTGTGCTCAACCTATAAACATCATGTTTATCTTTCCAACACTGCACCAACATGATTTACTTCTCACGAAATATTTGATTACCTTTTTAAAATTATGGATTATTTATTTCAGTAAGCATGCTAAACCTGTTCTTCTTCACTACATCCACCAGTGCTGTCTGCACATTCTCAAGTGTAAGATCCAAGAAAGAACTTGGATAATAGTCGTCAGTGTATAGTGTGTGACCACTCCCAGCCAAATAGTCCACAAATCATATAACATAATTTATCACACTGTCTCTGCCACAGAACACTTTGAAATTCCAAACATAACTTGCCTTTGAATCGGAGAGTACGTTAAGCTTCATTCCATGGCATCTGGTCTTCTGAGGCTAGTATTGCTTGCCTCTATAAGCACATATTCTTTCACCAAAAGTAATGTTCTTCCCTTCTTAATATGAAGCTCTGCACTTCTGACATAATGTCTCAAGCAGTGGCCACACTTTACGCAAGGCATTATAACCAGGCTGGGGGCATGGTGGCTGAATGGTCAGACCATCCACTTTCCACCAAGGAAATGCAGGTTTGATTCCCAGTGGGATCAGTCCCCACATTTTTGTTTGTAGGAATCAAGCTGGACAATGTAGCTGGTCGGCAGGTTTTCTCAGGGATCTCCTGTTTCCCCCCCTTCATTCTGGCGCTGCTCCACTCTCACCTCATTTCACCCCCCACCATCATTTTATATCTCGAAAACCAATACCTCTCTCTCACTCACTCACTCACTCACTCACTCACTCACTCACAACAAGGATCATCTTTTACTTTCTTCTGATTTTTCTCATTCAGGTGAAAATTCACCACTAGTGACAAGTTACAGATACAACTATTTAAGTACTTCAGTGGTCTTTCAAATCAGATCTTCTAGATATGAAAAACCAAAAATTTAGGAAAACTATTATTAATTATTTTAATTTTTGAAACCATTTTGTTTCTGAAAATGTATTGAAAACAGAAGTACATAGTTGATTTGAAATACTTAGACTGAGCATTTTCATGACTAAAATAGGCATTAAATTGAAAACTATACAAATGAAATAGCTAGTCACAGTTCGGTTATCTAATAGTAGGATGTGGTTGTGGTTAATGTCTGACAAACAATATCTACTAACCTGTATATAGCGTCGAATGCAATTTTAGGGTTATGGTCGGTATGGTCAAGGTTTCCCAGTAAATAGCAATGTTAATGCACTTATATACGTTGACATTCAAACACATCACAGACCAGTTCAAATATGAATATCGTGTCTTTCAACATACATAAGATAACACTCTTACCCTCAATAGTGTGTGAAAGGGTGGTTTGACATCAACAATGCCACAATAGTAGATTGGCTTACATAGAGTCCTGATTTAAAACTCACTCAATAATCAAGAATGTTTCAGAATGCTAACTTCAAGATAGACCACGTCAACCCACATTGAAGTGATTCTTCACTTTCACACTCCACGAAGAATGAAGAAATATTGCCAAGGAAATTGTCTGTCGCCTGATTGAAGGTAACCATGAGGGAATGCAGGCTGCAGTCTATGCCAACCGCGAGTCAAAAATATACAGAATACCAAATTCCTTTATAATGGGCGGTACAAACTTGTTCAATATCAACAGGGGTGTGAAAGACTTCCATCACTTAATTATGTATAGATGAAGAGTAAATCACTGCAGTAAGTTACCAAGTTACGTAAGGGTTGTGTTCTTGAGTCCATTATATTACTCAATTTATTCTTAAGTTGATTGTACAAACTATACTTAAATGCAACTCCTAAAATAAAATAATTTATTTAACGTGTAATGGTTAGAAGCAACGCGTCTATTCGTAGAACCTAAAGGCAATAAATAAGACATACATTTAATTGAAATAATACTGTAAACATCCTTCCCCCATGCGCAATGTTTTCAAAATTATTATCTCCGCAAAATGCTGGAATAACTGATAATTGGGCAAAAATTTTTGCTGCCAAGCCATGCAGCAAGGCATGGCACGAAACTTGACAACACAGCAAGTGGCTTGTCTGTGCCATTGAACTCACACACATTCGCACGTACAGCATGTCTTGTGCACTGAGCACATCTATTTACTCATAACTATCATGGAGGAAGTCACTAGACACATCCACTGAGAAAGCATAAATTACATAACAGAGAGTAGACAACAGTGCCGTAAACAAGATATGAAATGGACTTACTAACCACGTTGATTTGTAAATAAAAAACAGAAATGAAAGTGTAACAGACGTTCACTAGTTAATCCATATTATATAGAATAAACAAAACTACAAACTGACATAAAATTCAAAACAAAAAATACACAGACAAAAAAATACAAAATGACTAATACGCATGCATAAAATACATTACTACTCACACACTTAACATGAAATACTAAAATAAAGACATAGTACACTTAAATAAATTTAAAAAATAATACACTTTAACGTTGTGGTCTATTTTGAGTCACACATCCCGGCATGCAAGGTCAGTGTTGACTTTAGTTAACTTAAACACGGAGTCTATTTCGCGTCATGGTATGGGTTCACCTCTATGGCAAATTGTTGATGACATCACATAAAGGAGCTGGTCGAAGAGGAAGAGGTTTTTGTGTAGCAACTCCTCCCTGCCCTTTACCAGAAGCTGAAAGTTGCAGGTCGTCTACATTGGTATCATGTCCCTCTCCGGAAGTTGAAGGTTGCAGGTCGCCTCGGTTGGTGTGTAAACTGCTTCCACAAACATGTCAAGAGTAAACTGTAATCTTGCATTAATTTTTTTTATATATAACTTCGTAGCTTGATAAGTCACTGTATATATGCCGGCAAATGTTTTCAAACCGTTCTGTTATGTATCAGAATTCATTTGTTGGAATTTTACAAAACAAAAGTCTAACTATGTGTAAATCTTTATTTTCATTCATATTTGGCAACTTGGTTGGATTGTTTTCTTCGAAATTTCACAACTCTTCCAACTGAATAAGGTCCTCTCATTAGTCAGCTCTTCATCGTGACTTACAAGAAGCTCGTTGGTGTCACTAGAATCG
The DNA here is from genome assembly GCA_003012365.1 of Medauroidea extradentata. Classification (NCBI taxonomy): domain Eukaryota; kingdom Metazoa; phylum Arthropoda; class Insecta; order Phasmatodea; family Phasmatidae; genus Medauroidea; species Medauroidea extradentata. The sequence goes on from PNEQ01005689.1 coordinate 14,628, forward strand.
GCTACAAGCTCTAATTGCTTCTGCAGTTCTACACACATCTGTATTGGTTGTTGTAAATGCTCAATCGTCTGGTTTTCTTCACTGAAACCCTAAAAGTCAACAATTTTTAGGCAGAGTTTTTTTCACACACCATTCAGTTTTGTCTTCATGACTTCATCTCATGAATCTGCAATATTTTTATAGCATCAAGGACATTGTAATTCTTCCTGAAGTCATGCAGAGTACTTTTTTTGCAGCTATCAATGGCTTTGATTGCCTAAGTAAAGGTACACCACAGATAATAGACTTTTAGGGTTGCAATAATACCTAGATCCATTGGTGTTAGCAGTGATGAGGAACGAGGGGGCAAGTAATCAACTTTCACGTCAGGATGAAAGACGTCTATAATTTTTCTTGTTGGCCAGGTAAATTATCCAAGAGAAGAAGTACTTTAAATGGGAATTTGTTCTTTGCACTGTATTATTTTACCTCAGGAACAAACTGAGTATTGAACCAATCACCAAACTGTGTATGTGTAACCCAGGCTTTGATGTTAGCTATCCAGATAACTGGCATCTTACTCTAGTCAACTTTCTTAAATGCCCACGAGCTCTGGAAATAAACTGCAAGTGGTGCAAATTTAAAGTCTCCGGACACATTAGAACCAACCCTAATGGTGACATATACCAACTGACATTTTTCTTACTTTGAATTAATGTCCGTTCTAGCATCCCATTCCATAAGAGGGAAGTTTCATGATCATTAAAAATTTGCTCAGGCAAATATTCACCTTCCTCGATTATTTCTGTAGGAGTTCTGTTAACTCACTTCCTGCACCCATACCTGCTTTCGTGGCCTTCCGTGTGATCTTGATGTTTTGTAGATTCAAATGATTCTTAAATCGTTTAAGCCTCTAAACCACACAGTGCTAGCATGAAATGAACTTTTGTGTCAGTTTTCTCAGCTTTTGTATCAGTTTATGTGTCATATATTTGACCAGTGAGTTAACAGTTTTTCCATCTCTGAAATCGGGCTGATTCTCATCTTGGTAATCACTAAGTTTTTCAATGTTACACCACCAGAGTGATAAGTTTCATGAGCAGTTCTTGAACGTGTTTCAATGTCTCAATTCATTATAATTATTTTTAACTTTTCTTTTAACGTAATTGCAGATCTCTTTTTTGCTGTCTGGTTTGAGCACTCATTGTAACGCATTCATAACATTGTGCTGGGCCCACACACACACCCTTCCATGAATTAGGTAAAGATTCAACCATTGTTTATTATTCATAAGAGACTGCAGATCGCCAGCTGTTATTGCAAATTGACAGCTGCATTGTACAGACTGTGTCGGTTTGACCGGCAAGTTTGACGACGCCCAAGACCGTTCAGACATTGCGAAATATCAGCAATTAATATGTATTATTCTCCACAGCTATGTTTGGAACACTTTCAAGTAAACAGAAACTCTTACATACCTTATATTCCACTTGTTAGAGTTTGGAATAATTTACAATGCAGTTTGTAAACAAGACGTGCTTTCGTCACAGACTTGTGAACCAAGCAGAGACACATGTGCAGACGGTGCAACTAGTTTCATGCTACTCTAGCGCATTCAAGTGACTGTTTCCAAACTTCAAAAAAATGTTTCTAAAAGCTGACTAATTATGACAATTATTTTCCCTGTAAAATTGTGAATTTAAGAAAAGAGTGTTATATATAATTAGTATTGTACATAATGAGCTGCGTAATTATTGTATTGTGCTTTCCTTTAGATATTGCTGGTTCAGATGTGATAATATTTCTTTACTGTAGTTGTTCTTCTGCCATATTGTAAGGTCTATATTACACCTTGTCTTCATGCTCGCTTTTATATTTATGCAATGCCCATGATTTTAAGTATGTGTGTTCGGTCGGCATCCAGTGTAATGTAAGTGTTATTCTTGTCTTTCGTCTTTGTAAATGTGGAATGGGTTTTTTTGCTGCAGGACTTGTAATTGATTAATTTTGGGCACCTACTTTAGTTTGTTGTTGTTTCTGTTTTTCTTGAGTGGAAGTCCTGTAGCATAATGGCCCACGTCCTAGTGCCTTGTTCGTGTTTTTTGCTGTTTGTTGTTTTTACTCTCTAGGTCAGTAATTAGTTAACTTTCGCATTCGGGTCTTTCACAGTTTAACTTCTAGTAACATCTGTATTTTTTGGTAATTGTAGAGACAGACAGGAGTAGACATTTCATTCTATAGATTAGTTTTGTTTGTATATTAATTTATAACACTTGGCATGTAATTTTGAAAGTTATACTTTTGCAGAAAAAGTAAATTATTGCAGGTAACTAATAATAACGTGATTGAGTATTTTTCATGCAGCTTATGTGCCTGCTTATGAGACTGTGCTAGTGTGATAGTTATTGTGTGTGTACTACTGAGGTATGGGACTCAGTAGGTTATGCTAGTGTTTGTGTACGTGTTTATGGGTGTGTGTCCCCGAGTTACGTGTTAGTATTTTGGGGCGTGTGTCCCCACAGTTCTGTGTTAGGATTGGCTACTGAGTTATGGGACTAAGTTAGCATATGTTGCTGTGTAAGTTAGTATCCTATAAGGATAGGGCTAGCTAATATATTTTCTTTGCTATATATTGTCTTTGATACCCCCTTTCCAGTAATCTCGACTAGGGCTTCTTTTGCTTCATATTATTTAGACTAACTTGATACTTTTCGCACACCTTTTTATAGCAATTGGTAATTTAATGTTCAGTGTTACCTTTGTATTTTTTGCATTTTCATTTCCAATGTTTTGACTTATGTTGGCAATTTATTGAATTTGTAAATTATTTAAGGTTATGTTAATTTGTCATGTTCGTTTTGGTTTGTAATAAATCCCCATTGGGATTGAACACGGAACTTTGATCATTCTTTGAAGTTAAAGTTGTATTTCCTTTTCTATAATTGGAATTTCAATGTGATCATGCTTGCAGCATTTACTGGTGAAACTATACTGAGGTTGGTTTTGAGAATGTGAGTTCCAGTTTTCTTTGGATTGAGGATTAACCTTGCTAAAGCAACATCGCAAGTAAATTGAAATCGCAACCCACATTCTTCTTGTTCCTGTGTAATTGTTACTGTCACCACTAGCGAAGTGCTAGCCCCTAAGTAGTGGTACTGATGGTACAATATTTCACATTTGAACAAACAACAGCTGCAGAAACAATACTATTATGGCTGTACACCCTATAGACAATTCTGCTCCACATGAGATAACAGCAATACTGCTTTCTGCAGCTGCTGTGATCAATGAAACATGGAGGATGAAAGAGAGAGTGAAACATGGCAAGCGTCTCACTTGTGCGGCACAAGCTATTTTATTATCAGCTGCCACCTCCATCCATGTTTTATCATGTCAGCGTATCTTAGCCTTAAAATTGTGTAACTGTAAATTTGATTCAGTTGCATCTTATGTAACTTGGTACCTACCTGTATAATGTAATATGTATACACTGGACTATATAAATTAAATAATGCTTACCATAATGTTGTGTCAGAAAACCTGGCTTCACTACAGCCTTACACAGTCTGCAAACATGGGCAATAAATGTTTCAATTCCTGGCATTTCACCAGCCCAGCGCTTGTCTGAAAAAAAAAAAAAAAAACACAAATTTTAGTTTCAATCAATCATAAAAAAATCCACACACTTGAAAGATAATTCAGAACATCAGAAGAAAATCTGGATGTTATTAGAGTCTTTATGGAACATATTAAGGTAATTTTTTTAATATGACAATGAAATATCACACAAACACAAATTTGTTATAAAATATCTACAGATACAAAATAAGTACCACACAGTCTGACAGCTTAAATTATATACAAAATATATACAAATATGAGATATGTAAGTATAAGCTAACATCACTAAGACACTGTAAATTGAGTATACCTTGCAACAGCATGGGTAGCTTTGCAGAACCAAAAATATTTCTTTTGTTCCCAAGTGGTGAATGATTAGAAATTGTTACCCTAGGATATAACTTAATTTTTAAAAATACCCAACCATTACCAAGTTTCTGTTCACTAAATGTCCTACAAACAAATATTTTTGGCATGAAAAGTTACCTACATTGGTGCAAAGTATATCTACTTAGTTTATGATATCCAAATAAATTACTACTGCATATTTATTGCTGTTATCTGTGTAAAGACCATAATTATTTGATTAACTAGTGTAAGTTAGTATGGAATGTTTGTCAGAATTCAAGTCATTCTCCAAATGACAATAATATTTCCCTTTTTAATGTGACAAATACGTAAACACCTCGACAGACACAAAAATTGGTATTGAAGATGGATGAAAATGCTCAGTACACAATACATTTACTGTGTTTTAACCACAACTTTTGAGAAACCGACATATGACTTATCATACCAACTGTCCTAAAAATTACCTTTCCCAGGCATCACTACAATTGCCAATTAATACATCACACATAGAAACCCTTATATGACAGCTTCCATTTTTTCACACATTCTCAAAGACTTGTAGGCAAATCCTTTGGAAATACTCCTAAACAATTGGCACAACTATTAGTGGAAAATGACTATATTTACAACAGCAAGGTATAAGATATTTGAATACGGAATTGATTATTTTGAGTTAGTAATTACAACACGAATGAATATATACTTTGAATACTAAATACTATGAAATACTATATAAATCAGTCTAAGGGTAAATGTAACTGGATTTTTAAGCAAATGAGATACATAATAATAATATTAAGATCACAGTACAAAGTTGTTTAAAAATAATTTTGCGCACATTAAACATTAACATGCTGTAGTTTTCATAAATTACTGATATGCAGCTCAGAAAAAAAAACTGCGGAAAAATGTTACAAATTTTGGCTGAAATACGGTTGAAGTGCGCGCCAGGTGAGTTACGCCGCCCAAGCAACACCACAATGTGAGACGTGATAACTAATGCTGCCTTATCACCTTCGCCCCCCCCCCCCTTACTTCACCAAGCTCCTTCATCCCTTAAATCTCTCTCTCTAACTCTCCCATGTGTCCTTATCTGAACTATGCAGACACCTGACTTGTGCACCAGTGTGTCGAGAGCCACTTTGAATCTATTCGCAGAGCATTAAATTGGTACATTGTGCATAGTTTTATGAACTTTCCTATAGGCCTAAGACCTAAAGCAACGAGTAATTCAGTCGCTATATTATAGTGACAGCACCTTGAAAAGTCTGTTTTTAGCCCTTTTAAGTGGCTCCAAATTTGCATTCCTAATAGGTGAACTGTACTCGTTTAAATAAAAAGCATTTTTTTCAGCTTTGCTTAAAATCTTATAATGGCAACGAGCTGTAACAGTTCATGCGCAACTACAAAAAAATGGACTCATTGGCTGTCCTGAAAGGTTTCAAATCATTGTAGTATACTTTCATGCAAATAATAAGAGACGTGTTGTGGTTTGTGTGAGCTTTGAGCCAGGCAAGTGGGATTAATCAAACGTGCACAGCGAACTGAGAGGGAGACAAGCCAAGGCCAGCTGGCTGCTTTCCCCTCCCGACGGAGCGTGCCACGTTGCCACACGCATTATGGCACACCAGGGATTATGGAGCTGCATATAATTTTAAAGAAACCTTTTCACTATACATACTAAAATATAAATTCAATGAAAAATCTGTTCATTTTAAATCAGTAATTGTTGTATGTTAACGTTAAAAAAAAAACAACATAATTCAAATTTAAAAATTAATAAAATTTACGGTGTCAAAATTACCTCAGGGCAAACGACATTGGTGATCTAACAATATAATTACCAGGCACCGAGTCGTTACATTAGATCAAGGGTTTACTGTATATAAATATATACCTAGTCGTGTTAAGTAACAAATTACAGGTAATCAGATCACTCTGCCAGTAACAAATTACATCTTAATGACGTACATTTTTACTAGGAATTTAAATACGTCATCAAAAATGTAATAGTTACATTCAAGTTATCATTCCCAACAGTGAGATATTCGCTAATTTACAACAAAAATTAACAAAATCCTAGGTGGAGTCAGATGTTCTCCTAAATCAACATACCATTAGTGCTAGTGACATGTTCGTACAAATTAGTGATGTGTGTTGCACAAAACACCATCTTTACTTTTACCATTTAACTTACGTAGCTACTGATCAATGGCATATTTGTCGAACAGTTACAGTGAATTACACATGTTCTAGCAGTAAGCAAATCTCAAAACAGCATTTTTTAAGTTTAATGTCTCTTCCATCCAATACTCAAATTGAGAACCTTTTTTGTGATGCTAAACATGTGCTTAAAAAAATATAGTAGTATTCAAAAAAATTTTCTCAAAATTTGGTCAGCTATGCACTTTTATTATTTATTAGTATATACATTTTTTTTATAATAATGTTACACGTTTTGGCTTCAGTAAGCTCATGTAGTGGCTTGGCAATCATAGCAAATCCATGTACAAATCGCCGATAATAAGCGCAGAGTCCAAGAAAGCTCTTCACCTGTGTCCTGTCTGTTGGTTGTGACCAGTCTTTTATTGTCCTGGTTTTCTCTGCGTCAGTCTGGATTCCATCGGCTGATATCACATGCCCTAGGAAACTAACTTTCTTTTGGAACAGGTGGCACTTCTTGGAAACCAGCTTCAAATTTGCAGCAGCCACTTTCTGGAACACAGAATCTAGTCTGGTAAGGTGTTCTTCAAATGTTTTACATGTGACCACGATGTCATCTAAGTAAACTTGGCAAATATCTAGAGGTAGGATCTTTTCCATTAGTCGTTCGAAGGTAGCAGGGGCTTTGCATAGCCCAAACGGCATGACTTTATAAACTGCCAAGTTCCATTCACTTGCACAGAGAAGGCTGTCTTCTCCCTGTCCTCTTGTGCCACCTCACATTGCCAGTAGCCACTCTTCATGTTAAGTGTAGAGAACCATTGTGACCCTGTCAAGCTGTACAGTGTGTCATCAATCCGAGGGAGGGGGTAGCAGTCCTTTTTGGTCACATCATTCAGCCAGCGGTAATCCACGCAAAATCTTGTGGACCCATCTTTCTTCTTAACTAGCACAACAGGTGATGCCCAAGGGCTGACCGACGGCTCGATCACATCCAAGTACTTCATTTCTTTCAAGATGCCATCCACAGTCTCTTGTGTAGCCAGAGGAAGTCGTCTTGGGGGTTGCTTGATTGGCCTAGCTTCTCCTGTATCAATGTGATGTTGTGCAGTGGATGTCCTGCCAAGGTCAAGTGGCCCACATGAAAAAGTTCTCTTGTTTTTCTTCAGAAGTTCTGCCACAGCCTTTTCTTGTCTCCAGTTCAGGTTTTCTCCAGTTCTAGTCAGTAGTTCCTTGAGTGGTTTTGGCATAGTCCCATTAAGGTCGCCTGACTTGATGGCTTCTTTGTCGGTTGTAGTTATTTGGGAGACTTGTTTGCAT
>PNEQ01005689.1:22161-53976 GCA_003012365.1 Medauroidea extradentata
GACAAGTTAACCATTCGAACAGGTAGATTTCCAGAACTCGGCGAAACCAATGTTCTTGCTACCACCACCTCATCAGGTAAGCTGCTTCCTCTTCTCATATGTTCGACCAGAGCTACACGCCGCACAAAATTGCCTCGACACCGTGCGGGGATGACAATCTCACTGGAAGCTGGCAAAACAGTTGTCTCACAACAGACTAATTGGCAGCTGGTTGGCGAGGGTAGTTCGCTTCGTGGCATCATTACCAGTTCTCGGTTACCAGCCTTTACTACTCCCGACCGATTATCTACACAGCACTCTAACTTGCGTAACACATCCAGGTCCAATAAACATTCATCTTCGATGTCGGCTATGTACACTTCGTGCTCAATGCAGAGGTCACCCAACTTCAACTGTACCGTTTTCTTCCCCTTCACTGGTGTGGTCTCACCTGTTACTGTCGTCAGAAAGCTTTGTTAGTAATTATGGCTCCGTGACTGCTGGGGATAAGGCCCCAAGACATCCGGTCTGACAACAGTAATGGTTGCTCCAGTGTCTACAACCATGTTGCAATAGACATTATCCAGACTGCCCTCCACTAGGATTGCATCAAACTCTTGCTTCACAGAGCGTACTTGAAGAAATACTGGGGCCTTATCTTTCTTAGTCACAGGCCTTTGCTCCTTAAGACCAGTGCTTACATGTTTCCCGACGGTTGGCCGGATCGGGCAGCCTCATCCTGCTCTTGGCTTCTGTTCATCTGTAACCATCGTGGACACTGGGCTCTGAGATGTCCGGGTTCTCCACATTCGCAACAGCTTGGTCGCCCCTGTTGTCGAGGGTGGTGTGTAATCGGAGTGAATTTGTTCTTAATTGCATTTATTGTGGTTTCCATTCTCTTCAGGATGTTCTCTAGGCTGTTGTCTCTCTCGTCACCTGACAGTGCGACTGCCCGCACAGCACGCCGAGTTGATGGCCCTCTTGCAGATTCGACCTCCAGTGCTCTGGCCAGAGCATCCTGCATAGTCCTAGGGGCGGCCAGGCGCACTGCTTGGTGCACCTCTACATCGGCAATGGCATCGACTAAGAAACCGACTGCTATGATGTATCGTGCATGTTCTAGAAATCCCTTGAGCGACAAATGGGCGAGTCGCACAATGTCCTGCCACAACTCTTGCAGTGGCTCCCCTGGCCTCTGGGTGCAACTCCTTAGTTGGGCATGGTGGGCGTGTCGCAAGTACTTGTCTCCGAAGCGCAGCTCCAGGGCAGTAACTAATGTCAAGTATTCCAGCCGTTGTTCTGGAAGCGACTGGAGTGTACTGAGGGCAGGTCCCCTCAGCACAGCTGCAAGATAGTATGCGCGCTGCTGGTCAGACCAACCATTTATGGTTGCCACAATCTCGAACTGGTTTTGGTACTCTCGCCACGGAGTCTGGCTATCGTAAGGAGCAGGCTTGACAGAAATCCCCTTTCCAATGTTTGATGCTGGCACACTCGACACACAAACATGTTGTAGTCCATTTTACGTCTGATTGAAGACCCCACTAGAGCCTGGTTTAAAGTTCATTGTCTTCACTTCGCTACCTTCATGTGTTGACTCAGTACTGACCATGTCTTCTCTGGTAACAAGATGGCCACCTTCTTTACCATTGAGAAGTTCATGACACTCCTTCCTCAGCTCACCCATTTGTTGCGGCATGCTATTTTTCACATACTCCATCTCTGTCTTTACACTGCCTATTTCTTCCTTTACGCTGCCTACCTTCTCGTTTAAAGCCTCTATTTCCTGGTACACAATTTCTTTAACATCGTCTATTTTTCTGTCCACCACTTCGTTCACTTTGTCTACCTTTTCACTTACACTGTCTACAAGATTACTAACATTCTCTATTTTCTTATCAAAATTTTCATTTACACTATCTATTTTCTTATCTACATTTTCATTTACACTGTCTTTGACTGAATTCATTTGGCCACTTATTTGGCCACTCATTCCCTCAATGAGAGCTTTTAGTGCTTCTATTTCAGATGACATTCTTCTTGTAATCATTCACATTTACAATTGAAAATTAAACTTAAAAAAATTATAAAGTGGCTCAATTTAATTAAATAGTAATTTTGTGCAATAATTCAACTAAGAGAATTTATTATTAAATTTATTTACGCCTCTATCCCACATCTGACACCAGTGTTATAAGTTTGACAGCACACACACTTTATATGTGGGCAATTCCCATGAGTTCTTTGGGATAGAGGTCTTATAATTACAAATAAAAGAGTTAGATTAAGTACTGGATTTAATAGCTCACAAAGCTATGAAATACACAAAACAGGAATCAACTAGAACTCTCACAACACAATTAGTTATGCACACAATTACTTCTGTGTCACAGACACGTTAATTAACTTTGACAATTAAAGCACAAAAAATGTCTACCATCAATTAATTAAACACTACAAATCACAATAAAATTCAGTCATATGTCCAATCAACAGTCTCTCAGATAGGGACAATGTACAACCTTATTAGTCCGAAGTGGTGATGGCCCACCATGTGCTGCACTGCACCCCGAGTGCACCGCTGTCTTCACTCTTGAGGTCTTCGGTTCGACTCCCGTCGCGTACCTCCTTCTTCGCCCGTCAGCCCGCCGCAGCAGTCCTCTTGGTTCGTCCACACTGCTCCGAAGGTAGCTGCCTGCCGCCTCACAGTAGACTCTGACGTCACCAAGATGTCTTCACCAGTCTATCTCCACAACCGTAGCACCTTCCTCTAGCATGACAAATAGCGAACTCTCTCCAAATCTCACGATTCGGCCTTCTTATACTCAGTGAAACAGTCGGGGATTTACCACATTACAGGGGTCTAAAAATAGATATTTCATAATGTTTCGGATGTTCTTTTAGTCACGTAGGCCGTCCTCGAAGGGTTAAGACGCAGTTGGGACAGGTATCTATGACGTAGTTTCGCCGGGATTCCCACTATGAGCCACCCGGGCTTTGAGTCATCGGCCAGCCCTCAAGGTGTTACGAAACAGCCGCCGACCACTGGCCTCCAGGAACATGGCACGCAACAATAATATCCCTTCGTAATATTATAAGATTTAAATCAAATTTTTTTCGAAAGTAACTATTTGAAACAATATCTTATTTTACACATTATCATTTTTATGCTCCTGTATAATTATTGTCCGTGTTTTATTATACTACGTTTTTTGGTTTCATTTTCAATTACATAAAAGAACATAACCATTTTTAAATATTTGTATGTTATGTATGTTATGCATCAGTTGATAGTAGCTATACTGTAGCTTTCTGTTTTTTTTTATTATTATTTTCTCATTCTTCGTCCACTTGTGGTGTTGTAGGTATCTGCAACTAGGCAACATTCACTCGCAGTACCATTTTTCCAAAATAATTTTTAAATTTGACAAATAACCCCATTATAAAAATTGTTCAAACAACACTTCATGCATGTGATACATAAAACTATGTTATGATTGAGCTCACAATTTTTTATCTCTATGTAATTAATTTTAGTCCCAGAGCCATTAAAATAACAAAAACAACTGTCATCCATGTTAGGCATATGTAGACTATAATAAATAATAACTGAGATGTGTATACTATGCAGAAGTGTTAGAACAAATTGATAAATAAATGAAAAGTATAATCTGAAAACTTCTGAAAATAAGAATTTTTCAGTGAAATGAGCGATACAGCAACAGATTTTAAAACATTTCACATGTTAAGATAACTTAGTACTAAATTAAATACAGTTGAATATGATGGTATTAATTAATTACAGGTTCCTATAAATTTAACTTCACTTCTACATCAATTGAATAAACACAGACCATAATTTAAAAAAAAATGGTTATATAACTCTTCTACACACATTCAGCTTCAATGTTAATATAGAAATATTACAGAATTTATTGAAGCTAGTCAAATTTAAGCAACAATTATCACAAATGAAATTAGTGAGAGATTTAAGTAGCACTCAGCAGCTGCTGTCTTCAGCACTAACGAGGGTGAAATAAAGGTCAGCTGAAACAGTGACCGACATTCTTCAAAATGCCACTGTTCAAAATAATAAGTTTTCACCATGTTGTAAACAGAAAAAATTAAGAGATTATAAGCAAAAATAGTTCCTACAATAGTATTCAAATTGTATTTTGTTTTCAAACTACTACAAGACTGGAATATTCGCCCCTATTTTGCACATTTCAATTACATATATTCACCCAATGCAATATATATATGTCTGTTTCATAGTTATAGTTGTATCAGTGTATCATTCCCGACACATCTCTATAATGTTTGAAGAACAAATACAATGTTTATAGTTACTGTGTAGTTTATTACATTTTCTAGAATAATAAAAATAAGTGTGTTTCAGAAGACACACGTTAAAAAAATTACTTCCTTGATAAAAACCAGTAAGAGACAATTTGTTTTTATGATGGTTCATTTTCAGCATTATTGCTGACTGTAACATTAACCCCCTTTCCTGTTTCATCCGAATCGCAAAAACATTGCGCACATCTTAATACTCAACTGAATATACTCTGGTAGCAATGTTACTTACGTACACCTTGTTGATTCATCAATTTTGTTTCATCTGATATGTCAGTGTTATAAATTGTAGATAGCATAATCTGGGAGGAAAAAAATATTTCAGATATTGATTATGCTTCAGTGTTCTGTTACTAAAGTGCAGTTCTAATATGTTTATTTTACTGTGACTGCTTTGCAGAAAAGAATAAAAAATACACGATACAGTGTGTGAAAGTATATACCGTGGAACTTCAATCAATGATTTTTCGGGGAACAAAATAGGAATAAAGATGCATGCAGGAAACCTATAAATAAGGACATTGCAATAAAAATACAAAACACATAACTTCAAATTTTATGTACAATACTTTTGGGAGAACATATCAATAAAACACTAGTTTGAAGCAGTATTAGATGCCAAAGACATTTAGCAACATCCAAACGCGATTTGCAGGAAATGTTTTTGTTTCGACCCCTATTTGACCCTTTAGTTTAATGTACGGATACACTTTGTGGGCAGACCATACTGTTTTGTTGGCCAAGTTCCATATGTAAAAATATCTAACAAAGCAACTGAATCTAAATTCAGATTGACATAAATCAATTACAACTATGTGGAAACTATTTCCATGAAAAAATACAACTACAGTAATAAAAACTTCAGTTACAAAATTAATGTGTCACATCATAGAAGTGTGAATGCACTGTCACTTCTGCCAACTTCAGAATGTTGCACTGTCTCTAGAATAATTCAACTAACTGAACTGCCCAAAACCAATATGGCAACATGTAACACTGCTGCAGTTGTTATTGAATTTCATAACAAGTTTAATTGTTGCACCATTTTGAGTTAAAATTTTTAAGCCGGAATGCCTGCTGATGAAAACATACAAGTAAAATCTTTGAAGCACTGGAGGTTTGTTTTAATTCGTCTTTGGGTTTGACCAACCATTATAGGGGTTCGTTGTTGGCTTTGGAAAATATGAATATTTCAGCAATTTTTTTCAAAAACAACTTTTAAGTGTAATTTTCCTAAAAAATTGAGTAAGTTTTATGATCTACACAAAAAAAAATTATTCTTACAAAAATGCAGACAGTATTTTACCTTAAATTCATCAGGAATTCACTGGGACCACAAAATTATATGATAAATACGGACATTCTATAAATGCAAGTTCTACAGACATAGGTTCCGTTGTATATGTTGAACAATTCATGTAACAGTACATAAGAAAAATTATTTTTTTACGTTTTCACAACCTTTCCTTCCCACCTGCACTCTTTTATCATGTTTATTTATATATCCACTACCATCTGCAGTTACTGTTCAGACGTGTTGTCTTGTACATTGAGCAGATTGTGTCCATCACGTAAGCAACAAAATGGATTCTGATATCTTTGTACATGGTTCAAAAAATTATGATGAAATGAAACAGGACAGCTACAGTTAAAGTTCCAAAGATGGCCAGGATCAAGCAATTGCATTGGCACGGCAGTCGTGTAAATGTTACACCTCTTTTGCCAGCACTATTAGCATACATTTTCTACACAAATATTGAGTACAATACTTTTAGACCCCTAAAAATTCTCCTAAGGAGTTATACGCAATTATGGAAATTTACTAGGTATAATCGTACTGGGTAGCATTGGCCACGTGACTGGACGTAATCAGTCATTGGATGCTTAACAAGCGGTTGTAAATCTAGAGAGTAGTATCTAGGTGGCCTTTTTAAAAAATATGGCAAAATCTGCAGAAGCTGTAATTTCAGTCGCCGATCTGGCAGACCTATGTTATTAGACCACGTTAAAACAGTGCAGAATATCATTTTATACTGGTACAATATACGTATGTAGCATTAAAATTGCGTATTAGTAATAATAATTCATTCCATATCTGAATTATGTACTATGACGACATTTGTACTTGATAAACTGATCCAGGCTTCTTAGTCAATAAAAATACTATGATCCGGCATCATATTTACCATCAACATGCATTCAAACCGCTTTACAACACATTTTATATTATGTACACATGTGGGAGTCTGTTTATTTTTTACGCGCGCTTTCGTTCGTACTCTTTGCTGGCTGCTATCTACCTTGCTCCTAAGCAGGGTAGATCTATGTGGATCTGGTGAAGGGATCTAGTCAAACATTTTGAGGTCTTGAGAGCCAGTAGATCTTTATCGCATGGCATTTCCGACCTATTTACTAGCTATCGAGAAGATCCGAAGCAGTTCCCGTAAATGTCTTTTGACATTAATAAAGTGTTTACTGAATAGAATTGTGTGACACTGGATAATTATTATTCATTATCTACATTATATGACTAGCTAATCACTCATTGTATTGATATGTTTGGAACAGTATGACTTTACAAAGGTGAGATATGCCAGATTCTCTTTGAAAATAAGACAAATTAAAGAAAGGTGAGACTGTAGTATTCCCAGGGAAGAAAATCACAGCAGTACTGTGACAAGAAAAAAAGAAGGTATGTATGCTCACAACTGTGCACGGGCCACATACTGTAACAGTTTGGAAAGCTGAGAAGAAACCAGTGACAAAGCTAGAAGTTGTCAAGTACTATAATAATCCCAATGGAGGTGTTGATCATGTTGATTAACATCTGGCAAATTACTATGTCTCACGAGCAAAGGAGAAAACTTACTTTAAGAAACTATTTCAGAACTGTCAACACACATTTGCATTTACAATGCCTTCTTGCTTTATCAAAATATTGAGGGCAAATAACCTAAAATTTAGATTCACTATTGTTCAGGAAACACAAGCCTGACAATTCTCAGAAGAGTTCCGATACACCACTGTGGTTAACAGAAAGGCATTTCCTGGAAGTAATACTGCCAACAGAGAAGATACATTGGGAAATTAGATACTATTGACCAGATTCTGATGTGCCCTTGTGTGTACCACTGTGCTTCCAGGTTTCTCACACAGCACCAAACATTTGGACCAGATTAGGAAACAATAAATGTACCGAAAAACATTAGATGCTTCCAGTTGTTCGTATAGTTTGCTTCCTTGTGTATTACTGACCAAAGTATAAGTTTCTTCACTACGTGACTTGGATGTAATAGGTCTGAGTCTAAATTTTTTTAAAAATTATTTTGATTACTAGCAGTCACTAAAAGCAGATCCTGGTACTGTTTAAAAGAAGATATGATCCATATGGATAAATATGTAATAGTAATAATATATTAACTTTTTCTGACTTTTAATATTTATTACAATAATGTTATCTTCCATTATTATGTAAACTTTTAAGATATAACTGTACGAAAAATTAGATAATGAACTGTGTGTATTTAGTAAAATTTACGAGGTAAAGGATTTATTTTGCTATTGAATCCGTTCTTTTTCCATAGAAAGCAAGACTATAGGTATTGCTGTTCCATGTAAGTTACGTAAGTGATTATGTGAATAGGTTATTTTTAATTTTTTTTTTAATTTTGATGTTCTTTATCAATTGTTTAACATTTTCTGGCACATCAAGCAACAGTATATTATAATGACATTTCTTACATAAAGCAAGATGCAACTTATGTGAATTTCTATACAAATTGAATAATTTTATCATTACAGTAGAACCTTGTTAATCAGAGATGGCCGGGACCAAGACAATCCTGTACTACCACATTTCATGGATTAAAAACTAAAAAATTGAAGTGCTTGCCATCCACGTGCCTACGGCATGCAGCTGTGTAGGAAGGTCAAGGTAGAGAAACACTACAGATCCCGAGCCCTGCTATACCTTGGAGCTGATGTAACAAGTAAATAAAAACAAATTTACTGCAGGCACAACCAACCACAGTGCTTCTATTACTAAACACTGTTTCTCATTCATCCCCCCCTTTTTATCACTAAACTCCTATTGCATGTGTCAGCACGCCACATATGCGTGCAGACACACAGACGTATTTCCTTCAGCCAGAGCCAGCTTCGCTTTGCATCTCACTCCAAACAAAGATTCACTGCTTCTTTATACTGTAAGATAATGACAATAATATTTTTGTGTCTAGACATTTAAAAAGAAGGCCAAGCATTTACATAACTCAAAATGCAAAATAATTTGTGATAGCAGGGGCCCTAAACAATAAGACAGGCCGTCTGCAACAGAAATGTGTTTTCGTTCTTTTCTTCAACAAGATTAACCGATGTTCTAAAGCCTAGAACATGTTCATATGCATGGCCGTTAATTTCTGTCGGCAGTGAGAAGTTATCTCGGACAAGGCATCTTGTCTTCGCAAAGCAAGGAAGATAGCTTACCTCCTCTCATCTAAACATTTCCTGTTAGTGCTGAGTGGTCACACAGGCAGCGGAAGCATCTGCCGGCCCTTTCCTTCTACATTAATTATAATCTTGTACTTGGTAGCGAAATCCGAAGTCTTCATTTAATTGCTCATCTCATAAAAATATAATGTCTACATAGTTGTTAATAAACGTCATATTTAAATCGGCAATAAAAATGTTGATAAAAAATATTCAAGTTGAAGTTAAAGCACAATTACTGTGAATGACAACAGAAATTCTGAACCTTGTCACATGTAAAAGCCAGCTGTTTTATTTTTAGTGAAATGCATAGGTTTTGGATGGGTAGCGGGTTGAGTTTTCACGCCGAAAGAAAATGTAGGAGGCGTCACAATGGCCAAAGGATTAAAGGTATAGTACGTATAAAGAAGAGAAGGGGGCCACCTGGAGATGGTGTAGCAACGTCAGACAGCAAAAACTCTCTTCACACTAGTTGCGTGTGCACACTGTCCGATTAGTACCCCCCTCTGCCCAAACACTTTTCATTACACAGTCAAGGACACCCTCTCTCCATAAAACCACAACCAAATTGGCTGCAGCAGCCTTGTCGCTTCCTTACAACCCACTTCTGCCCCCTTACTCCTGCATCTCTTATATAACCTTTCTCCCCTTTAGATGTTAATTCTTTCAACACATACCATTCTCCTTTCTTCCAAGCCATTATTAAACATAAACATAACATAACGTAATGTATCCATATTTAATTTTCACACATTATTGAAAATTAAAACAAAATATGCAAGGTATTTGGTTTTTTTATTTTGGTTCACTCCCCCCCCTCCCCAGCCAACCATTTACTGTCTGCTCGAGTATACTCAATTGAGAACAAAAACACAAATATAATTAATATCAAATGTTGTTACGAAATAAGATTGATTTTAGTTTTCTAGAGTCAGTAATGTTTAATAAAAGTCTGTCTTGCCTTATCAGTGAAAAACATTAAGTATAGTAATGTCCAAGTATACTCAGGAGAGACATTAGTCCAATTTTCAAAAATTTACAATTTGTTAAATATAAATCCTAAAAATTCTATCTAATCTTACAAGGGATTACATCCCTCTAGTTGATAGACTAATTATAAACCACAAAAAAATTATTATTTTTGGAATATTTCTACATAATTTATTAACAGGAAAGATGTTAAAATGCACTAATATATATATATATATATATATATATATATATATATATATATATATATATATATGTGTGTGTGTGTGTGTGTGTGTGTGTGTGTATAATCTGCATACATTAAGTTGGCACAGTAAAATTATGTTATACATATCAACCTGCTAAGCACCAATACTTAGTTTTGTGTAAAAACTGTATAAAGGTTCTCAGCTTTGAAACAAGAAGCATTTTAATCTACAAACTTCAAATTTTGAAAAATAATATGCATGGCTAAACTGCTTTGTGTGAGACCATTTAAAAGCAGAAAACTTTCAATAAGTTTTACTGAAAGCTAAATACCTAGCACACAGCTAACCACAATTTTAAGCTTTCCTTTTACAGGTATGCAAGTTTTAAAAGAGCTAGACTGGAGAGCTTTAACAGTGACCAAGTTAGGAAAAATCATAATTTTATATTTGTTTACATTACTTACAAAAGAAATTTGCTCATCCAGTTATTCCATACTGGAATTTGAAAGTCAAAATTAGCATTGTTTTATAATTTATAAGTGGAAAATACAATGACAATAATGAAATTACAAAAATTCACATTGATACATGTCAGGAGCCACTGCTTGACATGTTTTAAAACCCATTACAAAAAAAATAAAATAATGGATAAGAGCAACAAAAATACTCAAAATTTTAGAATTGTTCTAAACACAAAAACATTTTGTGATGGACTTTAAATTATACTAAGCAGCATACCATAGCACGTAGTTTCAATTTAAATTTTTTATTTCATTGTTTTCATTGGATTCTGCTTATAAGAAAGAAAAACATGCAAACTTTGATTTTGAAATGTCACTATGGAAAAACTGGCAGAGTTAATTTTTTTTAGACGAAAATGTTCACCTAAGTACAGTTTACATAACTAACACTATTTCACACAAATATAAAATTACGATTTTTCCCCAGATCAACACCCTTAAAACATAGTTTTAACGTGCATTTCAAAGTGAATCTATATGCATCAGAAGTCTCTCCTCTTTTCGTTCATTGGCAGAATAAGCACATGTAAAACATGATAGTTCTATTTAAAAAGGTATTCACAAAACAAAGCAATGAATTTAAAGCACATAGCAAGTACCACACTTAAGAAAAATATTAAAACTTTTATTTTTCTTTATTTATTTATTTTTTTCAATTACCTATTTCTTACAAAAAACATTCTCTGAATATTATCGCAAATGTGTTTCATTCTAAATAAAATAAAACTTCATATTTAGTAACATGGGCACGATTTTATACATTCTGAATCCCTTAATTTCCTTCTCCATACACTTTGAGAAAATCTGTTTAAGAGTTAATATAGCTATTTTGTATTTAACACATCATAAACATGTGCAACGTTAAGACTCACTGAAATAATTTCCTAGGCATGTTAAGTTACCCTTCTCCTTTTCTTCCATAGCAGGTATAATTTTCCACCCTAATGAAAAGACACCAACAGGATTTGGACAGTAAAACAAGAGTAGATACGAGAATAGTCTTGCACTAAAATTAATAAAAATTACCACGTACACTCTTATCATAGTTTTAAAATGCTTGTAAATATCATAAATACAGAATAATATATAAAGTAGTACTAATGGTTGTAACTACTAGTTTTGGTCAATACCTTAATACATGAAAAAATCAATTAAATAAAAAAGTTTGTCTAAATTGGTTTATTTATTAAAATTTATGTAACACAACAATTGGTGTTTTATATAGCTTACAAAATAGTTCAATTTTATATTTGGAAAACAAAAACCACATTCTCCTCTATCTCAGTTTTTAAATAAACTTATATGAATTAAAAAATTGATGTTTTGCAGGTATTTCTACATTTTCATATTTCAAACTGATTTTTAACTAGCCTTATATCAGCAAAGAAACTTTTTTGGGCAAAATTCTTTAAGGGTAATTGTTACCTTCAATGGTTTTTAAACAAAAACGGGGTGGTCAAACATATACCCCTTGCCTGATCTGAGATGGAAAGGGTTACCTACACAACTGACTGGGCCAATTATTAGCACAGATTTAGACAATAAATCCAACATTATACTAGTAAAAATCTAAAATTTCTTCCGCAATAACACACGTGCAAAGAGCACATAAACAACAAATACACACTGTCTGACGTACAATCTTCTATTTAAACTCAAATTAACTAAAGCAAATGATAACTTCACCTTCTTGAGAATGATGCATGAATAAAGACCAGCGATCCAATTCTTGACTGTGTCAAGAATAATTTCATTAGTGGAATGAATTAATACCTTCAATTTGATAGTGTGTGGAAATATGTATTCCTGAAAACTTTGAATCAGTTATTGTTCGAATTGCACAAGCATGAGTGTTACAATGTGACAACATTATATCTTGCATGTTGTCACTAGTGTTTATGATCACTGCCACAGTAACTAAAATGCCCACAAAATATTATACGTGTTTACAGCACGCTATTCAATAAACAATAAAAGTTTTTTTTTCTTTTTTGTTACGAACCTTAGTGATAAATACAATTTACTTAAAAGATAATAGTTACATGTCTGATATAGTGGTGCAAACTAAATACAAGAAATTTAGTGTGATTTCTTTTCTTAAAAAGAATACAAAATTTATATGTACATTAGTACCTTTTTTTACACCATTCACAGGATCCTGCAAAACTGTTGTAAAAAGCGGGAAAGTGGAAAAAGTGAAAAATGCAGAAAAAGGTTTTTAATATTACTAAGTTGTATTAATGAAACATTAATACAGCTATTCAAAATGTAAAGAAACAATTTTCAGAAAAAAAAAAACTCCCAAACATGTAAAGCTACACCCAAGAATTATATTTTGTTTTAAAAAATTTGAAGTAAAAAAATACAGTTAAGTGGAAATATTGAATAAGCAATAAGCACTGACCACAAAACAAGAATATGTCTGTGTTTAAAGTAGTTGAACCAACAATTTGAGAGACAAAAATTTTCAATTTCCAGTTTGCTGACTATGACTTGTGCTTTTTCCGAGGATAAAACATTGTTAATTGGTACATTAGTACTCTTGCACCCATACATCACTCATTAAAGTAATTCCTCAGTTGGTCATAATTTGACACGCAAACACATTTTTGTTTTTCCGCAAACTGCCTGTACGTCACAGAACTCTTCAATAATTTAGTAATTTTTACACATTTTTTTGCTGTAATTGTCATAACCAAGGGATACACATGTCCTGCTGGCAGAATGTTTTTCATCAAATGTAAATGCTAGTTTTTTAGTTCTGTAGACATTTTAGTGAATGTCATTACAAAGTCCACCCGCTTTGAATAAATTGGAAATTATTTTACCACTTTGCATTAATAATACTCTGTCATAAAAATTATAACTAGGACATTATCTCCACGTTACCAGAGTTAGTAAATAAAGCAAACATATATGCATATATACCGATAAATGCAATTTTGAGTGTTAATGTGCAAGCCACGCTGTCACATGAACGAGAGTAACTTTGCTTAAGTTGCGACCAGCCAGTTTTGCTATCGCATGAACGAGAGCATCTCAGGACAACTTTGTACAAGTTGCGACCAGCCATTGGCGCTGTCACGTGAGCGAGTAACAACATGTCAACAAAATGGCTTCGAATGGCCTAGTTCCAAATTGCCAATAACGTTAAAGTTTGCCGTAATTTATACATATATCTGTGCTTGTCGCTAAGTACACTAACTTCAAGAAAAAGTGTAAATGGCGGGAAATAAAATTCTTGTGTTTTGTAAACAACAGGAATGCTGTACACAGAAACAAATGGAGACAGAATGGGACCAACAGTAATTGGTATAATTAGCAGAAAAACTTAAAAAATGGTAATGCAAAAATGGGGTTCTGCTGTTTAAGATGAAGTGATTATTCAATATGAGGTACGGGTTTGTTATTGAGTATTTAGACTGTGTTTTCAGAATACTTTATTTTACAAATAAATAATTTCAAATTAAATACTCGTTTACATTCCAAAATTTTTTCAATCTGTAATCTTGTAACTAGGCCTACATGGGCTACTCATGTGTATATATTTACTATTGAATCAATGTTGAGTTTAAGTACAGTAAACCCATTTTTTTTCTAGTCGTATAAAAACAATGTGTACATGTGAATTTCACATAAATGTAGAGCAAAATCCACCAATATAACCATTTAGTGAGGATTTAATCTGTATCAATCAAAATGTATTTATTAATGCAGTTTGTTTAATAAATTCTTAGCTATGGGGACATTTTAACCTACATATTTGGGCCGCTTCCGTTTACATAATTTGCTTGTAAACATATAATATATGGAATGTAATGCCACGCACACACACGAAACTGACAAGTGACCATGTCAAAATTATACATTAAACCTGCCTGTAGGATCATTAAAATAGCAAAATAGCAGCACGCCTTACCATTTCAATAGCACAGGACCATTACAGTATAATTTATTACATCCAATATGTCTCTAAAAGTACAAGCATGTACAAAGATAGGCAGGGGACAAGTCCATATTGTACAGGATATATTATCAATAAATACAATTGATATAATGCAAGTGTGATATTCAATAAGAATGTATTAGTCTGCGGACATATGCCACTGCTTATGAGCAATGGTGTTATGTCCATAGATATTCTTCTTGTAAACTCCCACTGCAACAAACATTAAAAAAATCTCAAGTATGATATTCACTGAACTAGTAATAACATGAAATTATGAACATAATAAACATACGCCTGTGTATATACTTTCAAACATTCAAACTAACCATCTCAGGATAAATATTGCATCTCACATTGCGTTTTCTGATTTGTGATTTTCGTCTTTCCGCCTATGTGGATTTTCCTCGACCGATAAAAATTTTACTGCAGAATTTAACATTATATAGCTCTATAATTCCGTAAAAAAAACAAAGCATTGCTTTTCACATGTCCAACTATGCTTAACCTAATCTCATAAATTCAAAACAAAAGCACAGAACAAAGCAACTCGCTAAAGAATAACTATTCTTCCACCTCTCTTGCTGTCGAGCTGGATTCTGAGAGCTAGGGATATATTCCAAAATATAATTCCACTATCAAGTGTTAAAGAATTAATTTTATGGATGCTGATAAAGGAATAGCGCTATTTTGCTATCGGAGTTATTCCCACATTCTCGATAATTGGGCCATAAATGTTCACAACACACATTACTTCCACATTTTACATTCTTAGTTCATGTTCTTGGCCACCATACAAAATAATCATGGGACATAGGTTTACCCATGTTACAAGAAAGAAGATACTGCAAAACACACTTCAGGTCAGTACCAAGCAAAACATAATAAAACATCATTATACAAGAACCTTACACCTGGCCTTAAATTAAATGTAACTACCTGCTATTTACACCAACACAGTACAATGCTGGAACACAGTAACTAAAATGGGTTTTCACATGCACCTTTAATTATATAAATATATATATATATATAAATAAATAAATAAATAAATAAATAAATATATATATATATATATATATATATATATATATATATATATATATATATATATATATATATATATATATATATATAAACTCTTAACAAATGGGTCACTGCTAAATCATCTTATGCCTTCAACACAATCATTATGTTCATATGTTTCTCTTACTTAACTTCCCTAGATAACTCATTTATTTCATAAATTTCACAAAAAAATTGTTTAATGGTTTACCATACCCTGAAATATTTTGCACATTATTCCCATAAATTAAACTTTTTACAATTACAACTGTTACACTGAAATCTGATTCTCAATCACCCTCCTTGACATTTTTCTAAGTCGTCATTGCACTTTAGTATTATTCCCTTTAAACCCCCTACCTTAAATTTGTTTTTCTTCCTCGTTAAAACTTTACTCATCAACCACATAATCCTCAACCCCATAGTTTAAATACAACCCTTATCATAAATGTAAATGTTTGTAACTTCTTAATACTGAAGCTAAACCTTCACTCTCTCTATAATTCTAAAAACTCGAGAACATTTAAATAATTTACCTCAAACTATTAACATCACATTTAAAAATTCTCGAAAAACTTATTTCATAAACTATTTGATATTCAAATACTCTCCTCAATGCAACATCAATAATCCCCTACAGTATTCTTTAATTAAATTATTTAAATAAAACTGTTTGTCTATTTCTGACATCCAATTCAAAATATTCAAAAATTTAAATTACTACCTGCATCATTATTCAAATCACAACATAATTTTAACGTTATCATAATATTCCTATATTAAGTTATTTTATATTATTTCAAAACTCTTTACAACTTACTCAAAAGTTATATCAGATTTAGAAGAAAATTTACAACACGTTACAATACTACCATATATAATTTCACCTATTGTACCATCTTAAAATACCTTTATAAATAATCTCATTCCTTGTTATGATGTAAATTTTACTCCAATAACACATCATGACTTCCTAAAACAAATGTTCACAAGAACTAACGTAATTTAACATATGAAAGCAATATTAAAGAAAATTACATCAACTCTTACCCAATAGTTTTCCTATAACTTTGCCCCATAGGCTTACACAGTTCAGTTCATACAGTTCATTGGTCAGATACAAATCTTACACATTTTTTTTTAACCTTTTACCTTCTCGGTACCATACACTTTCCTATTCTTAAATGTTTATTTTAGGATAGTTCCTCCTTTACTCATGACGCTAGTTGTTGCCACTGTGTACAAGTCTCTTCACTGGTTTTTTATTACACATTGACCATGTACTCTTTCCCCAAACAACCTCCTCAATTCCTGCTCCACACACACTTGCTCTGTCTTTACCTCATGCAACCTACCCTCACGAGTCAAAAACAGTCAGTGACAGCTTGAGCCACATGCTATTGCATCATCCAGAAAGGTTCCACTCAACATGCCAGTTGTTGGCAGCAGATGCTATATTCTGCTCGTCAACTACTGGATACCTCGCAGCAAAATGTCTATTACATAACACTTAACCCTAACTATCCTGCATTCTGGGTAGTAGTAGTATAATCATTTGAAGGGTACTTACTTTACTCCTGGGCATTTCAAATTAATAGAGGACACAAGTTCACTTTTAATAATTGTTTATTGATAAAACCAGGTTACAACACAGCATCACTCTTTCATCTTCACATACAAAATTTGTACTCAAAATTATGCTGTTAAATTCAATAAACAGCAAATCAAAACTTAGTGACTCTAATTTACAATGATGGGGATACCATCACCACCAATGCTCTTATGGCCTCCCTACATCAGTTGAAACAGTTCAAAAATAAATTAATTTTAAGTTACAGACGTCAGAAAAAGATTATAGCAGAGTAAGGCCACAAACGCTGCTAGTGCAGGTGAAATTTGCCATGTTCACATCATAATATTGTTCGTGAGCTCACATTGAGACTCAGTTTCCACAAAACTTTGGCATGAATCTGGTGGGAACCAGCACACATGGGACGCTTCCCATCGCAGCAAGTCACATGACTCCCTTCTTCAATTGGGATATCGCGTGACCAGACTCGGCCATTATTACACAACAAAAATCAATACTCCAGACAGTTTGAATGACAAACTATGACTAAGAATTTAGACCAGTCATCCTGTTACTCCAAGCACAATGAAAAACATCTTTGAATCTTTAAAAATGCATATATTAAACAGAACAGTTAAATATGATACATTGTGAATCCTGTGGTATACATAATCAAATATGTCTCATACTGTGTACTACAGGTATAGTCCGATATATGACCAATGGAATTGAGCAGCCCTTTGTAAATGCAGCTAAAAGAACTGTGTGCTTGCTTGACCATTAGAAAATGTCATAGACGTATAGGAATGTAGGGGGAAGACGCACACACTATCTTACCT
The DNA here is from genome assembly GCA_003012365.1 of Medauroidea extradentata. Lineage (NCBI taxonomy): Eukaryota > Metazoa > Arthropoda > Insecta > Phasmatodea > Phasmatidae > Medauroidea > Medauroidea extradentata. The sequence continues at coordinate 40,104 of PNEQ01005689.1, forward strand.
TATCTTCCCTAGTATCATTGATTTTCTTAAATGGGAAATATGACTACTGGTCTCCAATTGGCTCGTTCCCCAAAAGGTAAGACAGCTATATCTCCACTTCCACTGCACAGGATCAATGGCAGATTACCTTTCCGGGACATTGTAAACTGAAAAAAGAATTTTTTTCTAGCATTAAGCACAAAATTGTGTTTGTATTCTGGCCCACACCTACATTGGATGGTATATATATATGTATATAGACTTAAGGAAAAAACTGCCTAACAGTGTTACTCGTTTACTTTCACTTATATTTAAAACAAATACATATAAAGACAGAGCATGATGAGTAAACTATAATGAAAGCGAAGTACAAAATCCTAACACAACATCTAACATACATTGAAATACATAGTGGAAAATGCATTCTGTCTAAATGGTACCACCTACCTCAGATTCCTGGCATGAGCAAGGATAACGATTTACATTACAAATTTATTCTAGGGTTCTTAGTTTCCTGAAAACCTTAATACATGACTTCCAGAAACAAACACATATTAAGCACACCACGTGAATCTTGTGCTAAATTGGAGACAAAAATTTTGGTGGCAAAATGTTGCAGAGTGACGTTTTATTTTCACAATGTGGCAACATAACACTGTATTTATTCTACTCCAGTGCTCCACAGATACCTTACACTTACTTTACTACTTCTGTTCTGACCTGCAAATCGTGGGTGCAGGTTAAAATCCTTAGCAATCCAAATATGATTCTATGTTTACTTGACGTAAAATCATAAAATAATACTTGGGCATGGAACGCAAGAAGAAACTTTCTCTGTGCAGTGTTGCTACATTGTACACTCGGCCACACAAAAAATGTCGCCCCTCTACAGGTAACAAATTTGTCTAAGTCCCACTTCGGGTATCTTCGGCAGCGTACAGAGCCACACGTCGAAATCGTAACAACCCAGTGAGCTCCTCACGACACTCTCGTGCCATTCTTGAGAGGCAGGTTCGAAACCCGTTGATGGAATAGAATTTTTTATTTTTTCCCCCACAGAAACAATGTATTAAGAATGACAATGTTCAAAATGAAATAAGTATTTATCATGTATATCACTCGTAGTTATCAAAAAACCCAAAATATAATGTCAAGTTTATTCCTACTATTACGTTAATAAAATACGAAAATAATTGTCGTAGGTTTGCAAATATAAGATATCCATGTGGTATTCAGGTAAGACCAAATTATTAACAGAATATTTATTTAAAACAAAGGAAACAAAGAGCGGCAACTTTAAACCGCCATAGTATTTTTTAATTCTAAGTTACTTACTGTCATAAGAACATTACAAATTATGGATTGTTAACACTGGCATTTTAATTGTTTAATAATACAAGGAAACGAATGTCACCTGGGTCGTTCATCTTTTAGAATGTAGTACGTATTATGAAGCACAATGCATTTAAGATTCTAGGTAAAGTAATTATTTCCGTTAAATACCAGGCCCAAGAGCTAAATTTTCCCTCAAAATAGTTGATTTAGTGACCACAAATTATAAAAAATAGTGACTAATTTAGTGACTTAAGCTCGTAATCAAAGATATTCATATTACAATACACAAACAAAATAAGTAGACCTAACTTACATGTTATTTCAAAGCATGCACCAATCATGCCCAGTAAAAATACATTGGATATAAGTTAAAAAAAATAATAAATAAAAAAAATAAAACCAAAATACCTGGGCGTAAAAGAAGACTAAGTACTAGCACACCAATTTGAGAATGTAAACAACTAATAAATAGTTGATGCACAGGACTGTATTAAGTTCATGGAATAAATTTTTTCACTTTGTTAACACAATAAAATATGTACAAAATCAGGCTGAAAAAGTTCACTTTATTTAAATATTTGTGAGAAGCTTGTTTGTTTTCTTGTCGAGTTCATTTTGTAAACTAGTTACTTTCTTTGAAAGAAGTTGTTGTTCATTTTTGACTAACTGTGCTCCTTCGTACATCGCCTGTGCCAGGCTTACTTCCTGAACATCAACAGGAGTCTTACACAAAGCTTTTTTTAACCTATTACTGGCCTATTCATGCATTTTTTCCCAAGTATCCTTTTTCCTTTTATGCAATTTGTTGGCTTCATCCAGTTTTTTCTTCAATTCTTCAACATTTTGCTTAATTCTTTTCACATCTTTTCTAGATTCTTTCTCTGCTTCTCTTTTCTTCCTCTTATCTTCAACCTGAATCCTCTCAGTATCTTCTTTTCTTTTCTTCTCCTCAAGGTACAGTTTGTAGCTCTTATGAGCATTAACAGCAGAATTAATAAGTTGCTTGGTGATGGGAACATTCACAGGATTATTTCCATACGCTCGAAGTCCATCAATGGTGTTAAGCCTGGCATTGAGAGTTCTTTCATTCATTGAGGCTCGATCTTCAGTCAGAATTCTTGAAGAAAGGGAAAACCCCCTTTCAACATCAGCTCTACCATGTGAAATGTTTAGACACATTTTCACAACTTTCTGCACAGTAGGATACTTTTCAGCACGGACAGCATTTTTCAACTGAAAGATATTTCTTCAAAAATGGTCTATTCTCTGCCCTTGACTGAAGTTCTTCATTTCTCTTTCACTTTTTAACAATCTCCATTCATCTAAAAGGAGGTCAATATTAATTTCCCCTGGTAAAACTCTTGCTATTTCTGCTATGGACTGCAAACTCTCTGGCTTTAAAACCTGCATAGGCTGGAAACAGCTAAAGTGTTTCAACATTTTGTTGAACTTGCCAAGCAGATACTTTCCAGCTGTTGTGTAGTGTTTCTGTACACTGAATTTAAACTCTAATTTATCTCTTTCATTTGTGTTACTAAGTGCTTCCTCCACAGAAAGTCCACACTGAATGTTAGTAGCATTTCGAAGATTTTCTTTATCAAACACATTGTTTGAAATGTCTTTTCCACTAGCAAGTTCCCCCTTGCACATACGACCTATTAACTTTCTAACCAGTTATTTCCAATTCAGTTTGCAGTGCATGCATTAAGGGTTCTTCTTTTTGAAAAAATTGTGCAGAAGGTGGTAAATATTTCTGAGCTAAATACAACAAACAGAATTTCAGCTCTCATAGTGTTTTTTTTAAAAGCTGCAAATTTTCTTGCACGATGCTGAATTTGTTTTTTGCAAGGGAAGAAACTATGTAAAGTAGTCCAGCAAGGCTGGCCACTGTTCAAGGAGACGACTTGCTGCTTCTTGGAGTGAGCCATCTGGTTTGAGAATGTTTAATGTTTTTCAAAGGAAAGCTCTGGAACCTTGGCTTTTTTCTGAGACTTTACGAAATCTTCTTTTCGTGATGGCCAACCATGACAGAAATAATACACAGATATTACCAACTCGGAAACATCTGTTCCAAAAACTTTGTGAACATGATGAAGGTTGCATGTTCCTACATCAAGGAGACTTATTCCTCTTGCTGCAATTACTTCTTCATTTAGCAATGTGAAAACTTTTTGATTCACTTTACGACTATCACTGCCAACAGTCACAACATTCTTAAGACTCAGCGATCCTTTATTAAGTACTGAAATAATTGTTGTGGCTAAAACATCAGCAGTAGCCTTTCCTATAAATACAGTCTCTAGATGATGAATAACTACTTCATTATGAATGTCAGACCAATACGTAATATTTATCTGCAGTTCCTTCTTACCTTTGCTGTTGGTAGTATTATCATACTGAATAGAAAAATATGTTTTCTTAGCCTCTTGTAGCATACCATCTTTAAAGTATGGGCCAAGTGATTCTGTCACTACATAGGAGAACTTTTTTGGGGAAAGAGAGAAACCTATAGGCACCAGTGCTGGAAACATATCAGAGAATACCTCACCAATATCTTGGCATGACTGGGCAGACAAATTTTTAGCCACTACTGTCATCGCCTAAATTATTTCTGTTTTAGTGGCAGCTTCTATAGGGTTACAGAATCGTAGAATGTTATCTTGACAAAGTGTGGAACACTCCAATGAAGAAACTTGTGTCGACTCTACTTGCGATGAATTATGTTCATTTGGTGGTGTGAAAGTGCTGGTTGATGGCAATCCTAAGGGTGTCAAAGCTTGTGATGGGTCCGAGGTGTTTCCAACTGACTCAACATCTTTAACACCACTAGTAACACATGGTTGTGCACCAGCAGAACTATTTTTCTTGTCTAAAACAAGAAGACACTGTGAGGCATTTAGTTTTAATTTTACATTGTTAATATGCTTCTTCCCATTGTAATCTTGTGTAACAAACTGGAATCATTTGGCAACATTAACACAAACACAACAGACAATACAATAAAGTTCATAATTTTTAATTCTTTTTTGTGCCCATTTGGAAATCTTGTGCCTTAAAGTATCACTTTTTTCCAACCACTCTGCTCGAAAATGACACTTCCCCATTTTCACTCAATTTGTACCAAAACTGTCACTGTGTAAAGTCAAATTAATTACAAGCAAACACATGGTTCAAAACATAACCCTACCTGGTAGCGATTCAGCCATTACATATTTTAGTAAGTTTTGTTGCACACTAAAAACGAATTAGGTATCATAATTTTAATATTCACGTCACATTTTATTATAATACAAATGCCAATTTGAGCACTTTTTCAAATCTTGGTACTTGCAAATGTAAATCGTTAAATTAATATAATAAACAATAATGAAAATGCAAACAGGGCAAAAACTGTTAGAAAAGATGCCGAAACACGTATCTCAATTATTTTTTACACCAAACATAACCACGACACTGTAGGGAAGTTTACAGCACAATCACCGTGATCCCGCTCGTTACCATCGCGTTGTAGGTACTAACAAGTGCTTTTGCGCTCGTCTGTAAACACAAACACTTTTCTAGTTCACGAATTCAATTCGTCTCACTATTTGTTTTATCTACAACCGAAAACCTGAATGCAGAAGCCAAGACAAATGACATCACACAGAAGAAACCTGCTATCGATTATAGAAGCGATACAATCACGATACGATAATCATTGTTTACACTTGCCGCGCCGGCGCTGCTGCAGTACAGCAACATGGCGCGGCATGCTAGATAATAAACTATGCGTAATGATCTTCGCGGAAGTTTTAGTAATACCAAAAACCACGCTGACATTGTAAAATGGAGCGAGAAAAAGTAGTCGTTGTACGAATGAAGAAAATAGTGACTTATAGTAAAAAAAACGGACCTTAGTGACTTTGCAAAAAAAAAGTAACATTTAGTAACTTTTGGTGACTCGCTCCGAGCCCAGAATACTTACACCAAACTTATAACATACTATCTGACACTACAATCGTCATTAATAAACAATTAATTTCTCCGATCATGTCAAGTGGTTCGTAGTAGACGGTGGTATTGTGAGCCGTCCAAAAAAATATATATATAATGCATTTTGCATAATTTATGACAGCGCGTTCCGTTAATGCCCAAAAATGAATAATCGGTGCTTATGATTCAAGACTATTCTAAATACCTTTGTTATATTTTATGTAATGTTCAAATGTCCTTATTTACAACATAGTAGCCTGAATCAAATACACATGATTATTCATAATGTATAATATTAATTAAGATTAACGCTACACCGTATGTGTTAGCTTTAAATAGAATGATGAGATAATCATATTTTTAAATTGTAATTAAAACGTTAATATAAAAAGTTAATAAGAGTAGATATTTGGAATGTAAAATTTAATAACTTTTATTTTATAGGACCTCTTTGACAAATGAATTAAACCTATGTTACATCGGTAACATTCAAGGTTGTGTGTTTCTTTCATTGTGACATAATTAATAACTTAAACCTACAATTAAAAAGCCCAGGAACACTTAACCGTAAGCCGGGAACCCTTTGACACGCAAAGCAGTTATATTCATACGAGACAAATTACGCGATAACGGGTGCCAATGCCAGATAAGTAAAGAAAAGTGTGATGCGTATAACTTTGATATAAAACATACAAATTAATCACGCAAGAGTATCTGTAAATTCAAAGTTGATTAGATTACGTTAGAAAACAAAGAAGTCCAGTGATATTTTAAACACACATGTTCATTGATAAAATGCCTTATTCACTTGCACTGATCAGAAGTTCCATAACTAACCTTACCTTTTGAAATGTTGTTCAAGTATTTTTAATATATTATTTAAATGGATTGCACAGACTATAAATTATGCAAGTGAAGTATATTTAGACAGGCATTTCTTGGTTTGTTTAAGTAATGTAGTTATCAATTTTGTTTGTGATGTGTTTTATGATAATAGTGCTTATGTTATATACAACATTTCGTTTTTGGTGAGTGTTTACACACATTTATGTATGCAAAAACTTAATTTTCAATTGTTACTTTACATATAGACTTAACTTTAAATGAATTTTTATCCAAAAGCATCAGTAATATTAAGCATTTTATATAGAAGACTAGCACATCCTGCAATATTTACATACGTTACGTAAAATGTGTCACATTTTTAATAGTCGTGTTAGTCAACTAGCAAACATGTCGGAAATGACTTTACATGTAATTATGTTGACATTTTATTAGTGTATGTCCATACTACTTCGGCATCCCTCTACAATCTAACAATTCTCTTAGTGCCTTTGTGAACCAAACAGTTTTAAACGATGAGCTCGTACCTGTATAGATAGGCTGCATAATCTACATTTAATGATAACAGCTATTTTGATCATTAAAAAATTAGTACTACATTGCACTGTTGTAGATACCTATAAAGGCACTAAGAAATGTGTTAGACTGTAGAAGGAGGCCAAAGAAGTGTGCAGTGGCAACTTGTGAGTTGTTTTCAGGTGAGGCTGCAGATAGTGAGCTCTGTACTCTTCTGATGAACGTGCAGTATACCAATGGTAATGAAAGATTTACTCGCTACTGATTCGTTCACGATCACTCAATAAAATGTGGCACCTACATACCAGCGTGTCAACGGTTATAGCGTCAACTAGCACTCAACCTGTCCACTTTGGACTATCTGCAGCCTCACTTGGCAACAACCCGTGAGCCGCCACTGGAAGTGGGGACATACACTGATAATGTGTCATAATTATGTTATAAGTATATTTACAATGTTGTTGGCTGTTAATAACACGACAATTACAATTATGGAATATTTTATGTAATATATGTAAATATTGCAGGATGTTCTGGTCTAAATCTCGGAGTTGGAACGAATAATCAATATAACAATAATTATTTAATTTTATTTTTGAGAAAATGCGTTACTCAGTTATGCCATATAATAAGGAAAAAAAATAAATAAATTTGTACGCAACTGAAATTTCCTCTCGTGTGTTAACATACTATTTATTCAGCATGAGATATGAGATAGTTAAATACAATTATTTGACAATAAACACATCGATTTTAATGCTGCTAAATAACAAAAAAAAAGATATTCTGTTCCAATGGAAGGAGAATGCATATTTATTTCGAATAATATACAAACAGGCCCTAAACAACCTTACACTTCTTTATGTAATGACTGTAGTTATTACATAAAAGAATCAATGGAATAGATACAGAGATTCCTCTTCCCTACCAACACTTATGTTTTAATAACATGCAGAACAATATTCATAAACAATAGAAACCATCTAAACATAATTTTGCAATATATTGTTTTAAAATGTAATACTTGAATTTCTGTATTCGTGATATTTATGCATCAAAGTCGTTTTATTTTCTTCCTGTTTGACTGTGAGTGTGTCAGTAATCCCGTCCACCTAAACTATATGATCCACATTAGAACGTGCGTAAGATACTTCACATATTAATATCAGAATTGTTATTTTACATAGTTATCCAATACACCAGTTCTCTACATTGAGTAAACAGTAGCCGTCAGGACCTACTGCAATCTTATTATTTGGTTTCAATGCCGTCATGTGATACCTTACAACTTATACCCAATTGTTGCATTATTATAGCTACAGTTTTCATTAGTGTCGTGACCCAGTGTGTAAACTTCCCAGTGGAATCGAAGTTCAAATCCAACGTAAGAACTTGGTCTTACCTATATTTACGTTTAGGAACCGTTTTATTTTCATGGCCCTAAAAACACTAAACAAACAATTTTTTGTATATTGCTGTATTCCTGAAAAGGACTGATTACGCACGAGGGTTTTTACTATGGGGTCCAGTTACCATTTGACTACATTACTGCAAAACCTCCCTCTTCTACTAGAACAACAACACACTCACGTACTGACTGTGTTGTGAGCCATTACTTGAACTAAGGAGTGCAGTGCGGGATGACTGTATTAGCAGCTTGCTATGCCAGTACGACAAAATATGATATAACTTGTCCGTTAATCACAGTACACTATATCTTCGTTACCGAACAGTTACCACTTCAAAAGTTTGTTCGCGTTTTTATATGCATTACGTAGCTCGGTGTTAAAATGCATGTATGATATGCGGGGAAATCGAGTTAAAACACAAGGGTGCAAAGTAACACTGAATTGTTATTTAAGTGTCATTTTTGAACATGTTTAATAAACATCATGTGTATTTTTATTTATTTGTAATATTGTCCATTATTCAACAATGTCTCAATGTAGCAATATGTAAATTCAATGGGCTACACGTATGATATTTAAAATTCATGAAAAATAAATTCACACTCAAGTACAAGGCGAAATATGAAATTACTAGAATGGATATTTCGTTAAAGCTAGATATACAACACATATAACACACATGGAAACAGCTACATTAAAGCAATTCTGAATATTTACTAATGTTTTAAACAGTAGAAATATTTGTGGAAGCTAAATTTTGAAGGGGTTTAATAAACAGATTTCGAGAAAAGGAAACTACTTATTATCTAAGTGCCGGCTGGTGTACTGAAGGAAGATGTCACAGACGAAGCTATTTTGTGAGAAAATGATTTCGCTATCGTTTCAAATGTAAGATTTTCTAATGGCTGTAGTTACCTGAAATCACCTGCAAATGTAAAATGCACACCTTTGTGGGCTAGATTTTCCATGCTGCTAACGTAGATGATCTCAGTAAAATTTGTGAGAAAGTTTCATTGGCTTCAAGCGTGCAAATCTAACCAACCATGACATCTTAAATGTAAATCGCCAAGCCACAATAAAGTTAAAATATATGTATAAATATAAAACAATGTAAATTATTCATGTTTCACACAGCTATTTAGAGAAAGTACTCAAACAATATTAATTGTAGCCAAAAGCATAACCCATTGCAGTATTAATAAATAGTTAAATTCTGAGGTTTATTTTAGTTGCTATAAACTCCGGGTGAATTCCACTTACTTTTTCATCAACAACCATAGGAAATATTGAAATGTCAATGTTCATTACAAAAATATATTACTTTATTAATCTGATATGTTGTAAGATTTTCTCATTTTACGAACAAAGCTCCTGAAATATAAGTGCATGAAGCATTTTATAAATGTACACGTGTGTATAAAATTTCACTGGACTGCTTTGTTTTCTAAAGTAATCTAATTAACTTTGAATCTACAGATATTCTTGCGTGATTCATGTGTATGTTTTATATCAAAGTTATACACATCACACTTTTCTTTACTTATCCGGCATTGGCACCCGTTATCGCGTAATTTGTCGCGTATGAAAATAACTGTATTGCGTGTCGAGGGGTTCCCGGTTTACTGTTAATTGTTCCTGGACGTTTTAATAGTTGGTTTAAATGATTAATTAAGTCATAATGACCTGTGATATTTTTGAGTTTAGTGTATCAATTGGTTTTAGTATAGTTCTTAAAACGGAAACAAGCAATATATGACTTTAACAAGCCATTACGCAAAAAAACTATGAGAGATAAAAAAATTTCATAAGAGCCAAATTAGTCACATTTTATATCTAAAATAAGAAAAAAAATATCTGGTACAAATAAAAAAAAAGGGTGATGAAAATTTCAACAGCCACGCCCTTAACGTTCTAATTGCAATTTACAAAAATAGTTATCTCAATATTCCACTTAAAGCTAACACGTACGGTGTAGTTTTAATTCTATAAAATGTTATTAAATTATGAATAATCATGTGTATTTGATTTAGACTATTATGTTGTAAATAACAATATTTAAACATTCCATAAAATATAGCAAAGGTATTTAGAATAGTCTTGAATCATCAGCACCAATTATTGATTTTTGGGCATTAACGCAACACGATGTAGTAAATTATGCAAATTTTTGGGCATTAACGCAACACGATGTAGTAAATTATGCAAAATGCATGATATATATATAAATAGACACACACATCTTGGACGGCTCACATATCACTGTCTACTACGAACCACTTGACATGATCGGAGAAATTAATTGCTTACTTATGACGGTTGTAATGACATATAGTATGTTATAAGTTTGGTGTAAGTATTTAACGGAAATAATTACTTTATCTAGAATCTTAAATGTATTGTGCTTCATAATACTACAAGCTAAAAGACAAACGACTCAGGTGACATTTGTTTCCTTGTATTATTAAAAGATTAAAATGCCAGTGTTAACAATCCATAATTTGTAATGTTCTTATGACAATTAGTAACTTAGAATTTGAAAATACTATGGCGGTTTAAAGTTACAGCTCTTTGGTTCCTTTGTTTTAAGTAAATATTCTGTTAATAATTTGGTCTTACCTGAATACTACACGGATATCTTATCTTCGCAAACTTACGACAATTATTTTCGTATTTTATTAACGGATAATAGAAGTAATAATTTAGACATTATATTTTGGGTTTTTTGATAATTACGAATGAAATACATGATAAATACTTATTTCATTTTGAACATTGTTATTTTTAATACATTGTTTCTGTGGGAGAAAAAATAAAAAATTCTATTCCATCAACAGGATTCAAACCTGCGTCTCAAGAACGGCACGAGAGTGTCATGAGGAGCTCACTGGGTTGTTGCGATTTCGATGTGTGCCTCTGTACGCTGCCGAAGATTCCCGAAGTGGGACTTAGACAAATTTGTGGCCTATAGAGAGGCGACATTTTTTTGTGTGGCCGAGTGTACATGTAGTATGTTGTACAACATTTTGCTGCACGTTTTCATCTCCAATCTATCCCAGGATTCGTGTGGTGTGCTTATTATGATTTTGTTCCTGGACAGCCTGTTTATGCCATCAACATGTCCCACAGTATTATAGGAACTTAAATTTTGTTTATTCAATAATCCGAAAACTATGAACAAAGAAGTACTTTCATTCCCAAATACATTCAAAAACATCTATTCATAATTTTTTCCACAAATTTTTATTCTTGTGACAATGTCTTTCTCTTCTCAATGCAGAAAATATTATTTGACTGAAAATGATATCTTCAAAGGTGACAAAACTTAAAGTTTTCTTACGGAGACAAAAATAAATTACTTTATTTGATCACATTTTCATTGCTATTGCATTATCGTAGCAAGTAGTTTTTCGATCACTAAAACTAGGAAAAACACGTCATCACCTAATAGTTGCAGGAATTAGGTTCTGGGACAGCCTGTAGCTAGTCCGCGTGGGCGACGGAGAATGCAGATAGAAGCGAGGATGAAACTGCTTCAGCTACTTTCATAACTACGGCTATGTTCGGCTTCTGACCTTGAGAGGCTGCCACACATATGGAGTGAAAGGAAAGACCAAAAGTAAATATTATTACAAGAAAACACATCCTCTTTTTTATGAGTAGTCGTTATTACCTTCGTCATTTATGCATGCAGCACTTTCTTACCACACTCTTTTGTTTTTGCCCATCTGGCAGCCATGTGTCCACAAGAAAAAAAAAGGACAGTAGAAAGAAAGAGGCCTTTTAATGCACACTGCTGTCTAATAAAATTCCTGTTCTCACCACAGAACTTCTGTATGTGTTGTGACAATTTAAATAACTGCAAATTAATTAATTTTGGCTATATTATTGTAAGAATTTACATGGAAATAATTGCTTAAAACAGTTTTTGAATAGTTGGACCAGCATTGTAAATGCACTGACGATGGAGAAGATAATGCACCGCAAGAAGGATCTGGCAATGCTCCGACCAATTCAAGTGCAGATTTTTAGTTTTGAGCAAAGCTGATAAGAATGTGTGAAGAAAAGTCAACAATTTGAAAAGAATGTGTGATTCATCGGAATTAATACAAAATCAACATAATTTTCTGTGTTTTGTTCATGTTTGAAAGTGAAATACAATGTTTAACTTATTTATGTTGATAACTTGTCTGACGTAGCATTGCCGACTCGTTTGTTTAGAAACACAGAGCACAGAACAGCTACATATGTTTCTTACATTTCTTTATTATTAACTTTGCCCATATTAAAACTGTTCAGAATGAATTATTATATAGTAATTTTACTTCTTTAAATTTCAATACAACTCCAAAAGTTTCATTGTACTGTGGCCGTACCCCAGATTTTCTGATAAAAATGTTTGTAAAAACTAAGCGATGTTTATCGAATGAAACATACTTACAGGAAAACGGATATAGGGATATGTGCTGCTCTGATTAAATTAAAAGGTTGCTCCAACCTTTCTATCACTGTCAGCAGTACATACACGCAACTATAAACATTATAATATTCACATTATCACAGCTAGGAACCGCATCATGTTTTGATAATAATTACCACTGTTAATAAGTGAGACTGGCTTTGATCCTGAAGCGAGAAAGCTTCAGTGGACAAATCGGTTCACTAACAGAAATGTTATAATTACTAGCCATCATTCATTAGGCCTCAAATATAGCTTCTTTTCCAACATATTACACATACACAAAAGCTGTAACTCCAAACCCTGGATATTTATTTTTCATTTTGTTTCAAATGGCTGTTGTCAATTTCACTTTACTAAGCCAGGTTGAACTAGCAGTCAAAGTGAGTTTCTATAATTTGCATAAACAGCAGTATTCACATATAGGTCACAAAGCACCTCTGAGATAGTAGTCGCCAGATAGGAAGAGGTTTGGCCATATTTGAGCAGTTCCATCTGGCCCACCTTGTTCGCAGTCGAGTCTCTACCCTGCCGCCAGGGATAGTATGGGACAGAAGTAGAAATTCAATGTTGGTGCAGTGCTTAATGCCTCCTCTACAGAAAGATTTCACATAATTTTTCTGTGAATCTTTTCTGGATAAATGTGTGTGTGTCTACAAATTGCCAAATATCTTTAGTTGACAAATATTCGGCATACCAGCACAGAGGTTATGTACTTTAACGCACACAAATTGTTGCAATAGCGGCTGTAGTTACTTGCTCACATATCACTGCAGAAAAAAAAGTGACTAAAAAGACAATGGTCAAAGATTGACAGCCATATACAGTGAAACTTCCCTTAGCGGACACTTCCGAATAGCGGACACTTCCGAATAGCGGACATTTTTCCAATCACCGGCAGATTAACATGGAGCCTTATGGAGAAATGCTCTCCAAATAACGGACATTCTTATTAACGGACGCGGACACATAATAAGTAGTGAATAACGGACAAAATGCGCAAAAAAGGGGCGCGAAAACAGTTGCAAAGCAGCTTCAATGAATGTTTCGGCAGCGAGTCGTAACTAAGAAAGTGTGATTTGTACACCCCTTGTAAGCAGGTAGCGCGTAGCCTCGCGTTATCTCGACCCTCCACACACACACACAAGCACGCGCGCAGCTGCAGTGTAACTCGATCCTCCCACCACACACGCATGCGGCGTGTTGTAGTGCTTAGTCATTGTTTACTCTTCTTTTCATGCACTTCACGTAATAGTGTAGCAGTCATAATCGAGTGACTTATTTTGTGTGAAATGTCTCAGAAGCGTAAACGTTTAACTTTATTAGAGGATAAATTAGCTGTGATTAGGATGCATGAAAAAGA